>VKOC01018043.1:0-15057 GCA_009364415.1 Spea multiplicata
GTATTTGTCTGTGTTGAATCTGTCAGTTATGCACAGTTCATTAGATTTTCACTAATTTCACTAAATATTTTTTTTTAGCCCTGTGTCGTTTGGCACAGTCTTTCAGTTTGTTTATGGTCTGTTTATGGTCAAGTTGGTTTTGCAAAATTCACTCTACTTTTTATGATCTACAAAGAAAAGAAGAACACATTCTGACAACTTTATTGGAACAAGATAGATAGAAGATTCATTATTGATGTCATTTGTCTATTTATATGGTAGATTAAGTTATAAACACAAATGTTGGCAATAGGTTTAACAGACTACATTATATAAGTGGATAGCTTTGTATTCTTTACCGGAGGACATAAGGGTGTCAGATTGTTTAATGGATTAAATATTTTTTTTGTCCACAAGGTTCCTCTAGTTCTTCACAGTGTAAGTCACTTTTTTCATAAAAAATGTTGAATGTTAACAATACACGTAGTTTAGGATCATCAGATCCATACTTTCAAATAATCCGCTCCCAGGGAACTGCTTCTTACGTAGGTCCATGAGATGAAGAAGATATTGCTTCAGTTTCTTATCCTTTGTTGAATTTGTGAATGAGAGCGACGCCTCATTCTGCGCAATCTTTTACATTTGGTGTATCTTCTGCTGCATTTCAATATAGGTTGGATCCATTGTCCACTCAGTGGGGTCCTTTTCTAGCAGTGATGCTGCCTTTTCTCATCCATTCTTGACTAATAAAACTAAGAGCTGTACCGCTGTACGCTGTGTGATGAACAATTGAAGGGGGCTCTGATTGTTGAACCATCCAGTCTCTTCATAGTCTTCCCCTTTGGTGGGTACTGGAGATTTGTATCCATTTTTTCTGGGAAGTGATATTTACCAAACATCTCAAGTCCAAACAGATGTTCAGAAAAATACCAACACACATCCCAATCTTGAGATTTAGGCAAGCTGGGATCTTCCAAAGTTTGAACATTTCTATTTTAAGAATAACAATTTCTCATTAGTGCATGCATGTAACGTTCACGAATTCAAGTTCATCTGAGCTGTCCCATACTGCTGCATAAATTATAAAAAAGGATACACCTGGTGCTGTGGATCTGTGAATACAAATAAATTTACCTTTACACAAGGTCAATGAGATTACTGATTCTTAAAACAGAGACAAAACTCTGTTTTTAAAAATGAAGGTCAGAAATGGTAGCAGCCTATGTGCTATATTAAGAAATCCAGAAATGTTCCAACATGTAACAGATTCCTGTCTTTTAGGCTCTTTGTAAGAGATAACAAGGTTTAGAGTTTTGTGTTTCCCTGCCTTCTAATCTCCACTAACCTTTCTCCTTTTCAGCCTTCTTTTTTAAGTTACAAACAAAATGAATGACAACAATATAGATTCATTTATTTATATATATAACAAAGTAAGCCATATATCTGTTAGTGTTTTATGGTAAAATATTAAAAGACTCTACAGCATGGGCATTAACAGAAAGCTGAATGGATATACTACCATATCTGCTCGATTATAAAATAACACGGATTATAAAACGACCCCCAAAATCTGAATATTATTTAGGAAAAAAGAGAAAAAGCCTGAATATAAGACGACACTATAGGAAAAATGTTTTACTGTAAATGTTAATTCATGTAAATTATGTTAAACTATTTTTTTAATTTAAAAGCTATGATGAAGAAAACTATTTTGTTTTATTCCCTTTTATTATCCAGCCTGCCCCCCCCCAGTTAGCACATCTGCCCCAGGCTTGCCCATCCCCTATTATGCCACTGTGCCCCATGATATGCCTTTTAACCCCCTATGTGCCACTCTGCCTCCAGAAATGTCTTATACCCCCTATATGCCACTCTGACATTTAGGGGGTTAAAAGGCATATTATGGGGCAGAGTGGCATATAGGGAGGTATAACGCATTTCAGAAGGCAGAGTGGCATTAAGGGGGTTAAAAGGCATTTCATAGAGCACTCTGCCTACAGAAATGCCTTATGCAGAAGCCCCGGCAGAAGTCCTGGCAGCGGAGGTTATGTACGCACATCGCGCAGACATCCACCGGCTGCCAGAGAGGAGGATCCAGGTCCACAGCCACGCCTCTGGGTATCTGGATCCTAACCCTGCTGCTTGCCTACCCCAGGACTAAATGAAAAAGAAAAAAAAAACACCCGCCCGGTGCATGTCTCAGGCGTCGGGCTATACGATTTGTGCATTCCTGCACTAAACCCTGATAATAGGCTGCACCCCACACTTTAAGTCTATTTTTGACAATTATGAGATGCAATTGATGTTTTAAATGTATTTTTGTACTGATGTTTGTATATCTATGTATGTATATGTTTATATCCCTCTAATGAAAAATGTAATAAAAAGAAGAAAAAAAGAAAGAAAAAAAAGAATAAACAGGCTTTAAGTTAAAAGAAAAGCGAGAAATTCTCCAGAAAATGTGCTCCTTAAAACTATGCCTTGACACTGAAAGGTTTAATAGGCAAATACATTTTCTAAAATATTTTCACAATATAAAGTATCTTATTTTTTTAATAACTGGATTTGTAAAATCTAAAATACTTTTAGCATATATTGTATTGTGCCAAACTAAAATGAACTAACTATCCAACCACTCTAGACACTCTATACTTTTTAAAATAAAAATATATATCATAAATTATTTTATTAATATAATTTCATTATAGAACAATGCTAAGCAAATCAGCTATGTTTTTTTAACACTAGCACAAGAGAAGTGAGTGGTAGACTTGTGCATTTACCAAGTCCTTAAATCAGGGGAGAGGACGTCACCAGAAGAGTCGTCATATTGTCCTCAGTTTAAGTTAGGGCAAAATCATGATGCTTCGGCTGACATGCTCTTCCCAATTGATGGGAGAGCACTTTACCAAATACGCGGCCATATTGCCCTCAGTTCAAGTTTAGGGCAAAATGACAGCAATTTCAGTGACGTTCCTCCCTGATTGGAGGACCGAGTAGAGGACGTCACAGTAAGCGCTGCCATTTCCGCGGAAGTTCCCACCGGGTTATGCAAATAAAGATATCAGAGAGAGCGGGGAGTAGAAGATGCAGAGAACAGAATATGCAAAAACTGAAGTGGTCTGTAGAAGCGGAAGTGGTCAGCAGAGAAGGTAGGGAAACATTTACAGAACAAGAATGAGAGTGAGAGAGTGAGAGTGTGTGAGAGAGTGAATGTGAGCACTGGGCAACAAATTTTGTTCCTGAATTAAAAAATTATTTTGTCAGTGATCATAAAAAAAGAACATATTTGCCATGTGAGGGGATCTGACATCAGTTACATATTGGTTTCACCAATGTAGTCCATGCTTCCTAAAGGCATAAAACATGACACATTACAAAGCCTGTACAACGGCCACCCTACTGAAATAGCTTTTGGACCAGTTTCACAAGCAATAGGTAGGCCAGCTTGTTTTTTTATGTCAATAATGCCAGACATGTCCTGCTATGAATTAGTGGTGATCATAAAAAGTGAAGTCATTAAAGCATAGCTATCCTACACATCTAGCCACCGCTTCTGGGGCTAGATTTTCCACCAGGCAAACTAGGCATATGTGCAAAGCTCCACGTTTTAAGACTACAATTGGAAGGGGACGTAAAAGGAAACATAAGTGGTCTCATACACTCTGGCCACTTTTGACTGATCTCCACCTGCTTCCAGTTCCCAATCTGCTCATGGCCCAAGTAATATAATGCGCATTCTCCTTCAGTATTTTTAGCAAGAGGGCATAGGGCAAGAAACACCTAAAGAGTGTTTGGTTTACAATCTGACTTTTACAGTCAATGTAACTTTGCGGCTTGGACTGTAGTCTGGCTCTGCCTCTAAAATAATGGCAAAAGAAATGGCAAAGTGCAACTTTCAGCTCCAGATTTTAGGTTGTTCCCTATGCTTTAATTGGAAGTCCAAGCCATAAACAGACTGTGCATTTAAATGAAAGCAATTTGCTCAATATAAACACAGTGTTTAATAAAATATAACAGAAAGGTAAGAATTTAAATGTCAGCTTTGAAAAGTGCAGAGTAACCTGTTCACACTTCACACTTTCAGTGGCAGCTTAAAAAAAGCATCAATTTAAGTGAAGGTTTCTTGTTTTTATTCATGTTTCTCGCTACTGACCTTGCAAGCAGAATGAAGTCTTTTGGAGTCCCTGACCTTGCAGTCATTAAAATCTAATCACACCCTGGCCAGGTTTCCATATTCATTAGAACAGGAAGGAGATAGATTTGAACACGCTTTTGAAGTGACCAATACATTCATCAGCCAATTTCCCTTTTACTCAACAGCCTTATTCTTGTTAAAGATATTAATTGATAAAGCGACACTGAAAGCTTTTTAAAGACAAAAGAGATTCAATGAGAGACATTAAATAAAATATTTATGACGGCTAAATAAAATATAGAATTGACTGCACACTGCACAATGTATGTGGGGAAAAGTGTAGAAATGCAAATGTTTTAGAACATTATTCAGTAATATCAGTATTACTTTGAAATCCATTAATAGTTAATATTAATTCTTCTATAACTTAAAGAGGAAGTCATTTGGGGAAAGAATATTTTTATCAGAATGTCGTATACGGTAATACGGTAAAGTTTAGCATTAAAGAGAAAAGTTGTTTTTTTTTGATTGTTTCAAATAAACTTTGCTCATTTGTAGATCTTGAGGTTGCCACTGTGAAAATTCATCTTTGGCATCCTGCTGTTAAACAGCACACTGGGCTAATGATGTCATCTTTATCTAATTAAGTGCTTTCCCCCCATAGACTTTCATTAGTTAGAGGGTGTCTCTGAGTGATTAAGACATATGTTGTTTATCACAGGACAGTAAGATAACAATTTTGGTAGACTGGGAAAATTAAAGTTACATGGCGTAATGTGAAAACTATAATTATTTTCACCCAGAAAATCAAGCCCCCTCCTTTCGTTCTATTAGTAGTGTGTGGCTGTCACTTGAAGGCTTCCTGTCAGTAGATAGACAGATGTGAGTGATCTCGAAACACTATAATTAATTTTGAAACAGAATAAAAAGTTATTTCGAAAATGTTATGGCACAGATGTCTGATGATTGTCTTCCAAAAAATGTTAGGTGTAATTTTCTTTTTTTTTTTTTTAAACTCAAATTCCTTTTATTGATGGTACAAGAAAGAAATTACATTGTCCACAGATATGTAAAGGAAACAACAGAGCTACAAACTTTGACAGGCGTACAAAAATATAAGCGATGCACACAAATATACAAAAAATACAGCAAGCAGGCACAACATGACCTGCATAGAAACGGGTTACAGTGCGTATGCATTATAAACCTTCGGTAGGAATAGCGTACGGCCTCCATTGAAGCCAATACAAGAACCGTGGAGGATCATAGTCTATGAAAATAACAAGAGGTACCATCCAGAATAAAAACAAGCATTAAATCCCGAACAGAAAAAAAAAGAGAACAAAAACAGAAACAAAGACGCGTGCCGCCGACCCATCAGGCAACCAGGTAGAGATCGAGCATCAAAAGGCGAAAAACTGGAGCATTGCGCAGGGAGAGGGTGAATACCTATGTAGAGAGTTCCAAAATTTTAGGGAACTCAGGAGAGGATGTCAGATTCTTCCACCAAAACCACCTACTCTCATATTGGGAGGCCTTGCCTCTGGAAGACCAAATCAATTCCTCCATATAGGAGACCCGTTGCATTCTAGTAACCCATGCCTGGATTGGAGGAGTGCACTGCTGCCTCCAGAAGCAAGGAATGACCGCTTTAGCAGCACTGAAAATATGGAACAACACCGAATGTTTATATTGAGCAAGGGAGAGCTCGGTATGATGTAACAAAGCAGCTTCAGGGGCTATAACATAATTCGGGTCACCGACTTCCCTAACAACCCGTTCAATAATGGTCCAATAGGGAGTCACAAGAGGGCACTCCCACCAAATATGGAGGAACGTACCAGGGCCCGCCAGACACCTCCAACAAAGGTCAGGGACCTGAGGCAGAAAGCGATGTAGGTCATGCGGGACCCGGTACCACCTGACTAGGAGCTTATAGGAGGCCTCCTGAATCCTACTCGCGACTGCCCCCTTGTGGATCAAAAGGATAACCTTATCCCAGTCCTCCGCGGAGGAGAGGTTGGGTAAGTCTGCTTCCCACAAAGCTAGAAAGTAAGGTTTAATCGCTACACGCGGCGCCAATAGCATGGCATACAATAATGACATCAAGCGGGCTGGTTCCCGACCGGATGCACATAGGGACTCAAATTCCGTTAAAGGTCTACGGTAGTTGACATCCCGAGGGAGGGAGGTAGCAAAATGGACAAGTTGTGCATATAAAAAGGAATCTTGTGCCCGTGGGGGGGACAAGCGAAACAAATCAAAACCAATGTGGCTTACCTGGAAAGTAAAACAGGAAATAAGGAATAAACAATTGGCATTTAAGCATTATAAAAGCGAGGGGTCGGTAGTATCATTTATGGCATACAAAGATGCCAACAAAGCCTGCAAAAAGGAGATTAAAATGGCTAAACTAGAAAATGAGAAACTTATTGCCAAGGAAAGTAAAACCAATCCCAAGAAATTTTTCAAGTATGTGAATGGGAAAAAGTTAAAGGTAGAGAATGTCGGTACGTTATTATCTGAAACTGGAAATTTGGTTAGTGAGGACAGAGAGAAAGCCGACATTTTAAATGCTTTTTTTTCTTCTGTTTATACCAAGGAAGAACCGATGACGGAGCCCCTGCTGGCTAATTTTAAGAAACCGTTGCAACAAACATGGGATTGGCTGACACAAGAAAAAGTGCTCAAGCAATTAAATACTGTTAAGGTAGACAAGGCCCCTGGACCGGATGGTATACACCCAAGGGTACTGAAGGAACTAAGCCTAATTCTGGCCCAGCCACTATTGCTAATCTTTAGGGATTCTTTCAGCTCGGGCGTAGTTCCATTAGATTGGCGCAAGGCAGATGTTGTGCCCATATTTAAAAAGGGATCAAAATCTCAACCGGGCAATTACAGGCCAGTAAGCTTAACATCGGTAGCAGGGAAATTATTTGAAGGGTTGCTAAAGGTATACATTCAAGATCATATCTTGATCCATAATCCAATTAGTAGAAGTCAACATGGATTTGTGAAAGACCGGTCTTGTCAAACCAACCTATTAACATTCTATGAAGAAGTTAGTAAAAATATAGACCTGGGGTTGGCTGTAGATGTGATTTATCTGGACTTTGCTAAGGCGTTTGATACGGTTTCGCATAAAAGGCTACTCTATAAATTAACAGAAATAGGCTTAGGGGCAAATGTCTGTATGTGGATCAGAAATTGGCTAAAAGATAGAATGCAGAGGGTTGTTGTGAATGGATGTTTCTCAGCCTATACGCAGGTATTAAGTGGCGTGCCTCAGGGGTCTGTCCTCGGTCCTCTTCTTTTTAATTTATTTATAAATGATCTCCCAAGCTGCATTAAGAGCCATGTCACAGTTTTTGCTGATGACACAAAATTAGGCCGGGTAATTCAGACTAATCTTGATGTTTCTTCATTGCAGGAAGATCTAGACAGAGTTGGGGACTGGGCGTGCAAGTGGCAGATGAGGTTCAATATAGAGAAATGCAATGTTATGCATTATGGTAAAAATAATAAAAATACAACCTATTCTTTAAATGGAATATCCTTGGGCGAAACTACCAATGAGAAGGATTTAGGAATAACGGTTGACAACAGACTTGACAACAGTGCGCAATGCCAGCAAGCAGCTGCGAGGGCCAATAAGGTTTTAGCATGCATAAAAAGAGGTATTGTTTCAAGGGAGGAGGATATCATCTTGCCTCTGTACAGGTCATTGGTAAGACCTCACCTTGAATATGCGGTACAATTCTGGGCACCGGTCCTTAAAAAGGACATTATGGAAATAGAAAAAGTGCAAAGGAGGGCTACGAAATTAATAAGGGGTTTGGCAGATACCAGTTATGAAGAGAGGCTAAAAAAGTTAAAAATATATACACTGGAGAAACGGCGTCTCAGAGGGGATATGATAACATTATATAAATACATGCAGGGCCAATATAAAGAGCTCTTCAGTGACCTGTTCATTAACAGAAATATACAAAGAACAAGAGGTCACCCTCTGAGACTGGAAGAGCGCAGATTTCATAGACGACAAAGGAAGGGATTCTTCACAGTGAGGACAATTAAGGTATGGAATTCACTTCCAAGGGAGGTAGTGTTATCCAATACATTAGATACCTTCAAAAGGGGCCTCGATATTTTCTTAGAAAGGCACGATATACAGGGATACAAATAGAATAATATTAATATTTTAGAGCTTGATCCAAGGAGAAATCCGATTGCCTCTTGGGGTCAGGAAGGAATTTTTTCCCCTGATGGCAGAATTCGAGGTAGCTTAATTGGGGGTTTTTTGCCTTCTTTTGGATCAAGAATAGAAAGGTTAGGTAGAAGGGTTGAACTTGATGGACTTAGGTCTTTTTTCAACCTTATGAACTATGTAACTATGTAACTATGTAACTGCTGGAGAGGTGTCACACCATCCGCTGTAACAAGATGGTGAAAGCGCAGGACACCTGAGGGCAAAGGGGACAACCGAGAAACCCCACGAGACACACATCCCGGGGAAAACGCAGGGTTGCCAGATAAAGGGAACAGAGGGGATGGGGAAGACGTTATTATCCGCAGAGACATATATTTTTTAAGAATTTTAACCGTAGGGGAGACGGTGGTGTGTCTGAGAGAGGCAGCGCGTTTATGTAAATCTGGCAGCCAAGGATACGCATAAATAGGGCAAGGGACCACAGCATTCTCAATTTCCACCCACTGTTTAGGGGCGAGGATCGACCACTCCACCACCCGGCGGAGATGAGCCGCATGGTAGTAGAGCTCCAAGTCTGGAGCCCCCAGACCTCCATTCAGCTTGGGGCGGGTAAGGTGATGAAAGCCCAATCGGGAGGAACCCGAGGCCCAGATGTATTTAATAAAGGCCCGCTGACATCTCCGAAAATAAGAACGGGGGATAAAGATGGGGAGGGTGTGAAAAAGGTACAAAAATCTGGGCAAAACGTTCATTTTAATAACCGATACTCTCCCAAACCAGGACACGTGAGGGTACGCCCATTTACAGAGGTCCACAGAGACCTGGTGGAGCAAAGGAAGGAAATTGAGGTCAAATAACAGCGAGAGGTTGCTGGGGATCTTTAAACCCAAATATTTAATGGAAGACTCGCACCATCGAAAGGGAAAACGAGCTCGTAAGGCCAATTTATCAGGTTCAGACAAATTAACACCCAGGATTTCTGATTTATCCATGTTGATCTTATAATTAGAGAACCTCCGAAAGATATCAAGTTCTGCAAGAACGTGAGGTAAAGAGCTCTGGGGGTCAGACAGGAGACACAACATGTCATCCGCGAATAAGGAGAGTTTATGTTCCTGATTAGCGATAGTAATCCCCTTAACGGCAGAATTACCCCTAATAGCGTTGGCCAAAGGTTCCATACCTAGTATGAAGAGAAGTGGAGACAGGGGGCACCCCTGTCTAGTGCCATTCGACAGGGTGACCGGCTGGGACAGGGAGCCGTTCACCGAAATCCTGGCGGTGGGGTTATAGTATAATGATTCAATCCAGCCTCGGAACGTCGGGCCCATCCCCAAGTGCCGAAGCACCGCAAAAAGGTAAGGCCAGGCCACCCTGTCAAAGGCCTTCTCAGCATCTGTAGAGACAAGGGCCATGGAGACATGAGACCTGTGTGCATGAGACAAGACATCTAACACCCGAATCGTGTTATCCCGCGCCTCCCGACCCGGGACAAAGCCCACCTGATCCAAATGGACAAGAGATGGAACATAAGGTTTGAGGCGAGTGGCCAAAATCTTGGCCAGGAGCTTAACATCGGTGTTAAGGAGTGATATTGGGCGATAATTGCCACATTGATCACCATCCCTACCAGGTTTCGGAATCACAGCTATATGAGCCGTATTGGTATGCGGATCCAAATGGTCCCCTTTAGTGAGGCCATTAAATAGCGTAACCAAGTGCGGGCCTAAAACAGGAAGGAATTTTACATAGTATGGTTTAGTCAGCCCATCAGGGCCAGGACATTTCCCGTTAGGCAGAGAAAGAATAGCATCCCGCACCTCATCCAAGTTAATAGGCACCTCCAACAGAGCAGATTCCGCCACCTTCAAGCGTGAACTCATATGCTTATCCAAATAAGCCTGCAGGGTAAGGTTGGGAGACAAAGGGGATCCAGAAACAGGAGGCAGGTTATACAGAGTGCTATAATACTGCTGGAAACAGGCCGCAATCTTAGGCGTGGAAAAATGAACTTTACCCTCCCGGTCCCGTATCTTGGGGACAAAGGTGGCCGCACGCTTGGCACGCAAGGCCCTAGCCAAAAGCCTACCAGCCTTATCACCGAATTCATAAAAACAGCTACGGGTCAACAGAAACTGTCTCTTAGCTCGGGCATTAGTAAGGGCAGCAAGTCTGTCCCTCAGGACAGAGAGCTGCGTTAAAACATGCGGGGCCAGGGTAAGTTTATGGGACTTTTCTAAGTCAGCGATTTGGGCCGTCAAGAGCAAAATCTCGCCCAAGGCCAACTTTTTAAGGTTGGCGCCCATTTTAATCAGATGTCCCCTGATCACCGCCTTATGAGCCTCCCACACTGTGGAAAAAGGGACATGGGGCGAGATGTTTTCCGTAAAATATCGTGTAAGTTCCTTATTCAAAATCTGAACGTGAGCAGGCGTGGACAGGAGGGATTCATTGAGCCGCCAGGCCCAAGCTTTAGGGGGAAGATTGGCAAGAGATAACTCAACATGAACAGGATAGTGATCGCTAAGTATCGAGGTGCCAATGCTAGATGTAACAAGCATAGGTAAGTGATAATGGGAAAGGAAAATCGAGTCAATTCTAGTATATCTAGTGTGCACAGGGGAAAAGTAAGTAAAGTCCTTAGTGGTAGGGTGCTGTGTTCGCCAAGCGTCGGCCAATTGTAAATTATGAAGATGGCGCTTAACTTTAGCAATACGGGAATAAGGAATGTGTGACGTACCCGAAGAGCTATCCACCCTGGGATCCAAAATCATATTAAAATCACCCCCCAGCACTGTAACCCCTTCCTGAAAGTCAGCCAACCTATTCAAGGCAGAAATAAGAAAACTAGTCTGGTTACGATTTGGCGCATAGACACAAGCCAGCGTAAATTTATATGTAGCAATATTCCCCTTAATAAACACACACCTCCCCTCCCCATCCCTCCAGGTGTCCAAATGTTGAAACGGAAGGGATTTATGTAATAAAATCGCAACGCCTTTCGTTTTGGAGGCAGGGGAGCTAGAGAGAAAGACATTGGTGAAATGTCTAGAGAAAAATCTTGGTTCAGAACCTGCTTTAAAGTGCGTTTCTTGCAGGAAAGCAATCTTAGTCTTAGTAGCGTGCAGGAAATGAAATAACTTAGAGCGTTGTTCAGGCTTGTTGAGCCCCCTGACATTCAAAGTAGTCAATTTAATAGCGGTTGGATGCATGAGGAACACCTGGAGAGAGCAAGGAGTCAATTGCGAGGTGGCACACGTCCGAAAAACAAAAGAGAAAAAATGGGAAACAATATAAACGATTGAAAACCTGAGAACACCCGAGGAACCAGCCAAAACCGGACCAAGGGAGAGACAAGCGTCCCAAAGGGAGAGCCATCAAACCCGAAAAACGGGGAAAGCCAAGGACCAGGGCCACAAGGAGCCCGTCCGGCCGGCTCGGAGGGCAAGTTTGAACAGGTACGCAAAGAAACTGAGATCTTCGTGTAACAAACATATCAAGAAAACCACGAGAACCTACACGGGTCCGAGACCCACTGCTTGAGCAAAAATGTAACCGTCATATATGAGATACATAAAAAACATAAAAAAAAGACAAAGCAAGTAATACAAATCGGTACAGAACGGATATAGCACATATAGAATAAGGGCTAGCCCTACAGCCACTGAGAGCACCTCTTAGATGCAGAGCGGGTTTGTCTAAAACAAGTAGATCAAAGAACCGTAAGAGAGCTGATCCAACATAAAGGAGCAGAACTCTCCCACCAAACAGAGCAACCCGGCGCATAAGGTACTGTCAACCAAGGCAAAAATCAGTATGTTGAACACAGGAGGCAAATCAACAATACACACATAGCCACAGGTAAGTAACGTATAATTCGCGGGTGCATAGCAAACCCAAAACCCGGAAGCTGACAACAGCTGGACGAATGCGTCATATGGCTGGAACATAATGGCCAAAAAACCTTCAGCATCACAGCACACAGTCCCAATATCATTGTCCAGAGTCTATCGACGCAAAAGGAAAAAATAACAAATAAATCCCCGAAACAAAACAAAAAGTCCAGTCAGTAGCCGAAAAAGCACTCCCGAACATCAGTGATCGTAGGGTAAGTATCAAAACGGAGAATCACCAAGGCATCATTCAAGGAGCCGGTTGCACAGGGCCTTTAGGGCGTCGTTTACGTTGTGGTCTAGACGACCAAGCCAAATCCGGGTTCGATAATTTAGGCGGCAAAATGCAGGAATACTCCCAGTCAGGAACCGTGATGGCAGGCAGTCCCAAAGCGTCAAGCACCGCAGGAACATCAGTAACATGGCGGATGAGGTGACGAACGGAGCCTTGCCGGATGATAAGGGAGAAAGGGAACCCCCATTGGTAAGGGATCATAGCTTCCCTCAGTGCAGCGGTAACCGGGCGCAGTACCCTTCTATATTGCAAAGTGACGGGCGACAGGTCAGGAAAGAGCTGTATGGAGTGGCCTTCCCATTCCAAGGCACTAACCTTTCGATAGGCCGCCAAAATGGCCTCCTTCACCGTGTAATCCTGGACACAGTAAATGACATCACGTGCAAATCACGCTTTATATCCAACAGGTCGGCCCGGAGAGGAGCATGCGTCTCGTTAATAATCGCAACCAGGTCCGCTTTCGTCGGTAAGTTCTGCAAAGATGCTTGCAAAGACGAGTCTACCTGCGGTCTGGGGCGCAGGGTCGTGGCAGAAGAGCCTTCATCCAATGTGCCTTCCGATAGAGCGCTGCGCGGGCTATCCGGCGGTGAAGGCCGCGACAGGGAGTCCCGGGAGTCCGTGTCAGGAACGCTGTGAAAGAAAGCCTTCACCGAGGTAGGTGCGGACTTCTCCCTCACCTGAGAGGCTTTAGGGGTGGTAGATGGTCTGGAATGTTTGCCCATCATGGAAATAGTACCGATTTGTGCGAGTTATAAAGCAGTGGGTCAGCGGAGCACGAGGCTCAAGCGGCCATTTCGGTGAGCAGCAGGCCACGCCCCCCCAGGTGTAATTTTCTAGCCATGTTGTTAACTAAGTTTATTATAAGCAACCAGCTTTAACTGCATCACAGAATGCTTATTAATGGTACAGAGAAGTGAATATCTGACAATCAGAAGACTCTTGCCCTTGAGGTTGACGAAAGGACAACACAATTCATTTAGCATGGGGTCTGTTGCCGAACCATTAGAAGACATGTACTGTAATTTTCATGAACATACACTGTGGATAATGGGTCGGCTTTGCCTTCTTTCAGTTAATTTTGAGCTCTAAAAAACATGCTGGTTAACCAACAGGCAGGACTTGTTTTAGGTACAACCAAGCGAGTGTTGTGTATAGGGACGTCAGTATCTTTCCCACAGCAGCTAAAAATTCTTGTGTAGTCTTCAAGAAGAATCAGAGAAGAACAGTGTGAATGGGATACAAGTCAGCAAGCAACGAACCTAACACTGAATGTTGACCGGGGAATATGGTAGCTTTGGTTTTTAGAAAAACGGATGCTACTCTTTCTTGGACTTGTTTTTTTAATTGATAAGCTTCTTTGGCTTTAATAACATCTTGATGTGGGGTCATTGCAAATGTATTAAAATACATTTTTTGTAAAGAAGTTCAAAAATCCAGCACACACATTTCCATTTCTGGGATAAATTCACCGTTGGACAATCATTTCTTTCCTCTTAAGCTGCAGGAAAGAAAGTGACCTTCCTAAAAATGGAAAAACATAAATGTAAAAGCTCATTTGTTTATATTTCTAAGACTAAATTACATGACAGAAAGGGCTAGTTAAAATATCCAACTTCACAATTGGAATAACCCAATAGATTTTTTTACATTTTTTTTACGTAACCGCCAACTTGGAAGAAGGAAAACTGGGATCTGGAGAGGAGAAGCTACGGCTTAACAAGTACCATAGATCACAGGGCTCTAAAAAGAGTTAAATCGGTAAAATTGACAATAGTATGAATTACACTAAAGTAATGAATCACGTGAAGCTAACTTCAATTTGCTAAAGAGGGTATGTTGCCCTCTCAATTATAACCATTAATAATTGAAATAGTAAGGTGCCTTTACCCTCTTTAATACATTTAAAAATAACAATGTAGGCATTGAGCTTTGGTCCTTTTTTCTCTTTTACTAAAATTCTACTATGGCATTGGAGTTTAATAAAAATAAAAATACTTATTTCCCCATAAGAGTAGCAAAGGGCAAAAAAGGAAAAGCTGATTTAAGTAAAACACCACGTGAAGGAGAAACCGCACTTGTGTAAAGGTAATGTTTTTCGGATTTTGAAACACGCTTACTGTTTTCCGTGCCAAGAAATCAATTAATTATTATTATATATTACGTTATGATTTATATTACTCTATAGGGTTTTTCAGTTTAATCTTATATGTAGTATTCAATTTGTTTATAAAACGCACATTAAAGCTGACCACAATTTGATTAGTTAAGATTAAGTGAGTGTTCTACATCTTAATAGATAGATAGGGACGGCCCAAGATTGCGTCTATTTGGGCAAACTAATAGCTGCGGCTGTGATATCATCATCTCATCAAAAAACCTCAGTGCCCTAGGCTGCATAGGCACGTTGCCTATCGGTTGGATAACGCTGCAAGTTTGTAGTATGTGTGTGCTGACGTGTCGCGATGAAGCATGGCAGTCTTGTAAATCATATTATTCATACCTTGTGTGGGTGAAGTCAAAGTATTAATTAAAAGGAAGTTAG
>VKOC01018044.1:0-70336 GCA_009364415.1 Spea multiplicata
ATATATATATAAAAGAACATTTTGACAATTACTGTTTTTAATGTCATTTTATTAGTATTTTCGTTTAAAGATGAAAATGTATCAAGGGCTCAACAAGGCTATATTTAATTGCCCATTTATATCAAGCCTTCTGATGCTCCCACACTATAAGCAATGTTAAAACCCCACAGTGCAGTTTATTGTGAAATTGCGAGTTCAAAGCAACGTTTTGTTTGGAATACTCTGCATGGCGATCTCTTAGTTAAGGGTAACCTCTGATTTATAATCCCCATTAATCCGTGTATCATGTTTCTGCTGATCTTTGCATTGTCTCCTATGTCGCTACCTGACAGTTGTACAATATAAATATTCACCTTGACATTTGAAATACAATCTGTAGTTAAACTAAAGAAGACATATGTGTGCAGTACTTGGCCCATTGTTTTCTCTTTGGCTTATTTGCTTTAATATAAACAATGTGCAAACATTTTAATACATATCAATGGCACTATTTCTAAGCACCTGTCAAAAACAGACACTAGTATTTAGCAGCTGTAACAAATAGTATAGGGGTATTGGTACTTTAAATCAAAAGTTAAAAATATTGTAGCTACACCATTTTTTGGAATGTTTAAAACAATGATGCTATGATTGTATACGTTTATACTTATAATTAAAGTTTGATTATAAGGTTTCATTAAACTTATATCCCCCCAACAGACACAACTATTGCCACACACTAACACCTTACTCTACCACCCACCCACTAAATGTTATGCACTCACACACTCTAATGCCATACAGTAACACTTATTTAGCACGTGTATGTTCTTTGTGGTGCTTCAGGAAAGCTACAGGAGGGGAAGAGATGAATAAAAGGGGAATTTTTATTTTGTATAAGTAAAAGGGGGCAGGGTTATGTTTATAAAGCCAGAAGGCGTGTATCAGGAGGGAAGGACTGTGCATTTTTGGCCAAAAATGCCCCAAAAAATACACATTTGGTAAGTATAAAGGGAAACAATGCATTATAAAATATGACTTAATAAACTTGCTTGTAGATCTGCTGAAGTAGTCCAAACAAGGTTGAAAAGCTTTTGATTCTTGCAAGGAGCCTGGCTCAGGATGGCGGCTTTCAGAGGCTCAGAAAAAAAAAAAAAAAAAACCAAAAAACTCTATAACAAACACGAGCTACGGACCAAATGAAAATCACATTTATTGTTTAACCCCTTTGTGACAATGGCTGAGTTTATTTTTGCACCCTTCGTGACAATGGCTGTTTTAACATTACTAAACCCACACAGGTTATATATTGATTTTTTTCAGGACAGGGCTTTCTTTTGATACCATTATTTTGATCATATAATTTACTATTTAAAAAAAAGGATAAAATATGGTAAAAAATTGAGGGGGGAAAAAAAACGACTTTTACTTGAAAAATTTTACTCATCTGCAAAAGCTAATGGAAAAACCATTACGCCATCAAACCATATATTTTTGAATACTAGAAACCCCAGGGTATTTCAAATGCTAGTATTTTCTTTAATATTAACTAGTATTTTAACTGGTATGTATCATTGTCAAATAACACCTCAATGTGCTTTCAACATCTCTTCAGTTGTCTGGTTGTTTGGAAGGGTAATAGGCCACATTTGGGACATGCACACTTGTTTTTCCAACTTGGAATTCTGACATGTTGAAAATTGTGCCCCATGGCCTGTTTGGGACATCTGAAGCCAGCCACTTCAATTCACCCCCATCAAACCATATATGTTTAAAAGCTAGACATCCCAGGGTATTTCAAATACAGGAATTTTAGCACTTTCCAGGCACTAACTACTACCAGTACAGTGATCACCCGCCCATACATGTTTGTTGGGCTGTTTAGGGACTAAAAGACCACATTTGGGAGGCGTTTTTTTTTTTTTCCAAATAGGAATTTTGACATCTGGTCAGTCCATTCCCATGTCCTATTTTGGGGACATTAACCCCATTAAATCATACGTTTTTAAAACCAGACACCCCGTGGGCATGCAAAATGCCTGTATTTTAACTCTTTCGGTGCAATAATTTCTATGAACACTAACTATTTGCGTGATTATAAGACAAGGTTTTTTTCAGAGCAAATGCTCTGAAAAATACCCCTCTAATCGGGGGTCGTCTTATAATCAGACCACAAATAGAGGTCTGACTACGAGACTAAGATCTAGATCCCCTGCACCCCCCCCCATTTAATACTCCCCACCCCACTCACACTTAACCCGAGTTGAAAAAAAAATCAACTACTCTATACCAACAAGGAGCCTGGTCTCAGCCAAGCAAAAAAAACTTTTCCTGTAGCACCACTACAGACAGAAATGCATATTTTATTATGAGAATTTCATTCTCCATATTTGAATTGTATGCCAGGAATGGTTTGTCTTCAGATGAGAGAACCTTGATTTGAGATTTTAGATAGTCTTTCATGAAGGTCTTCATGTTATATAGTTTGAATACCACGTCAAGCATTTATTGTAAAACCAGTCCAGACCCCTTTTTTTCCCAGGCCTTCCCTAGCCACGCATATTCAAACCCTTTTAGTGCAACTTATTTAGAATAAAATAAAGCGCAATGTTATGACAAAACAGGAATGCCAGGAAGCATCAATTTATCGGAAAATGTAACAATTGGCTACTTGCAAATGACACACTGGAAGCAAAACTAAACAATGTGTGACATTTTAAATATCTACATATGCAAGTGACATGCTAGTAAACCCCCCCTCCATAGAAGGAATCTGCCCAAAACAGCTTTAAGACAGGCCTATCAATTGTTAGAAAGTAGGATTCTCACTATATTTGAGCTTAGTCTAAAGTATTAACTTGTTACCAAGCTTTTGTCTAAGCAAAATTTTGAAAGTCTCAGGCAATTAAGTATTCACCGTAAAAAGACAACCAAAACTGCTGTATGCAACCCTCGTTTGGGTTGCATAGAATGTATTTAACAAAGCAATGAAAAGAAAAAACAACAATTTCTGAAAATACTAGGTTTTATTCACACCCCAGTGGTAAACAATAACCTTTATGTTGACCATTAGATTGCTTGTAGATCACAGTCACATAAAATACAAAACCCATAGCATAAACAAGCAAACATGATAATGGACATGGGCTATCTGAAGTCACAGTCAAACTGAGTAGTTACTGAAATATACCATCTCCAAGGTAATAACTGCATTCCTAGAACAAAGTCATCATGAAGGCACAGCTATTGCAAGCATACAACCGGTTTAATCTACTGGGTTGAATATACTTTGGTTCCTTGGGATAGGATTTTTTCTAAACAATTACTAGTCTCCTAGCAGTCCCGATATTCTTGACAGCTGTAGTCTAATAGCAACATGGTAAGACTTCACAAGAACCAAACTATGAAGCAGTGAAGAACATGCTTTAGGGTATTTCTGTATTGTATACATAGTTGGAAGGAAAGAACACCTTAATATACTATGTTGAATGAGCTTTAACATTTTTTAGAGGTTTAGTTTTATTTATTTATTTTTTTAACAAAAATGTGTACTTTATTCTACCAAGAAGATACAAAACATAAGGCTGTAAGTAACTAATTTATGAGTTTAATTTATTACAGTGCAGGTAATACAAGGCCACATACACACTGCTTCATTGTTGCTTGCACTCAGCTGGGTTTTGATCTTTCTGTAGAGAGATGAAATATTTCAGAAATATTAAAGACTTGGCATACACACTTTCACCCAGTAACACATTACTGCAAATAATGGGAAGGAAAAAATAAATTTCACTCCAACTTGTGTCAATGCGACACTTTAGGGTTACAATTAAGCTCAGTTACTGAGGTTACTAATCTGAGAAATAGTCAAGTTTGGCTAAACTAAGAAATGCTTCTTTGTGAAACACCTAGCAGGTTTAAAAATATACCTGAAGTGAAATTTAACTTCAGCATACGGAGGTGTGCATAAAATTGTGCATTTTCCCAAAATATATTAGTGCTGTGTGAGGCATAACACAAAGACCATTAGTGTATTAAAGTATAGATGGCTCAATTAACAAGAACTACATACCCAGGGCAAGAATTCTACAGACATCATTTAAACCTAGTGGGGAAAATTCCAAAAATGTACTCATACAATAAGGAAATAAAGCATTAGTCTGCATAGATTAGAACACTTTAGAAGGTGAAGTTACAAAGGTGTGCAAGCAAATGTAAACTTAAATAATTGACACTGCACAACTATAAGCTTCAAAAGGCTCTAGATGCTGTTACAGTACAATTTAAAACACATGCACCATTTAACCATTGCAACTGCCTATAGAGTTGGGAACCCTACCTTAGGCTCATAATCTGGATCATTTTCTTCATCTGCCTCCTCTTCGCCCTCCTGTGAAGAAAATGCCAAGTGCACAAAGATCAGACTACCATTCAGCTTATTTCCATAGTGTCAGACAATTGAAAGATCTTGGCTGTCACATCCTATGGGATACTTAGACCAGCTTGCCTTCGTTCCAGACAAAAATGGTTCACCCCATTTCCCCAAGTAATGTCTGAATATAGCTCTCATGTCCCAACGACAAGCTATTGTAATGTGGAATGATTGCATTTTAAAGAGTAATGTGTGCTTAATATTTTAGAAGACAAAAGTTTACATGGACTTTACAATCTAGTAACTTTAGACACTGCTAATGTAGCAAAAAGCCCAATTTTCCACTGCTATTCCATCCTTATTTCTGGTCCACATTATACTGTATTTGCCCAAATATAGGCTGCACTTTTTTTCCCCCCACTTTAAGTCTTTAAAGTGGGGGTGCGGCCTATATTCAGAGTCTAGCGCCCGACGCCCAGGACATGCATTTCCAGGCGCCGGGCAGGCAGCAGGGTTAGGATACAGATCCCCCGCAGCAGTGCAGGAGACTTGCTTCCTATTCTTCGATACGCTGAGACAGCCTCCCCTGCCAGCACCGGCACGGGAGGTTGTCTAGGCGCATCGGGCAGACGTTCACCGGCAGCCGCGATGCGCGTTAACAGCCTCGGCTGCCGGCACGATGTGCTTTAACAATCTCCCTTGCCGGAAATTCCCACGGGGGGGGGGGGGGACGTGCAGACACCGGAGGTTGTTTATGCTCGCATCGCCACAGCCGGTGAACGCCTGCGCGAACAATCTTCCTTTACCGGCACCGGAAGTCGAATACGCGTTATGCGTAGTTGTCCCCCACCGGCCCCGTGGAGTCTGCACCAGTAAGTTTGGTTGGGGGGGGGGGGGGCAGAAACTTTTTTTCTTGGAAAAAAAAAAAAGGCTGCACCCTAAAAGTTAGGTGCTTATATTCGAGCCAATATGGTAATATTGTATCCAAATAATGCATATTTATGGTCTTGTTTTGAAAGGCAAAAATTTACATTTTGCTTTACATGATGCCCAAATATCAGATTCAGCACATGGGGCAATAAATTCCACACCATTTACAGTCCAAAACTGCAGTACATTATTCTAAAAGCATCCTTCCGATGGGACTGCACTAATAAATAGAGACATCCATCTATCAGCAGCTACTGGGCAGTATTTAACAGAATATAGGTTTGCAAATCCAAGTTCTACCCAACACCACTACCTGATGTTTCATTAAGAAAAAAAAAAATTGGGGGGTCATTTTAACCCCTTAAGGGCAATCGGCAGTCCCTAAACCCATTGAAAACGATGCATTTTGAGCCCGTACATGTATGGGCTTTGTCATTAAGGAGTTAATAACCGTCATAATATACCAGTAGTTACCTCATCATCAGCCTCTTCACCTTCTTCATCATACTGGAAGACAAACAGTTTAAGTTACCAATGCTGACATTTTAAACACAAAACAAGGGAGAAACCTACACTGCAAATGCAACTTTTTTCTGGACCCCATGCCTACAGACAAAACACATGGAAAATGTGAACATTCCCAATATTTGTGAACGTACAGAAGACATGAGAATTTCACGTGAAGACAAACCGCCGAGAAGCAGCAATGGAGTTAAACAATGCTTACTTAGCTTGAATTCAAGAAGTGAACTGGGTGTTATTACACCTTTAATGAGCAGCTACTCAAGCGGTCCAAGAACTCACCAAATTGTTAGTAAAGCTTTACAAATATTTTCCATAGTTAAGGGCTAGCCTAAACATCAGTTTTAATAACCACTTACATCATCATCGTCATCCTCAATAGCCTCGCCAGTAAAGTAAAGCACAGACCGAGGAATTATTCTTTCGCGTAAGAAGTGACCAATTTCAAAGTCTGCAGTGAGAATAGCTTCAGCATCATCATCCTTAAAAAGAAAAATTGGCAAATTTGTATCCGACATGCAATATAAAACACCAAGTCATACAAGCTATTACACATCACTTACCAGCACACCGCTTTCGGGTACTAGAGAAAAGGGGAAAAAATTAAAATCAGTGAATTTAGAAGCTTGTGAGACATGTTGAAGTCAACTATTCTTAACTGCTATACATACCTTCTGGTGGACTAAAGAAGTTGAAGAAAGAGTCATTAGGAACAGTTTTTGTAACAGTCCTTACTGTACCACGACCCTTATGCTTCTGTTTCTTCTTAATAGTTTTTAAAGTAACATTCTTTCCTTTCTTCCAGTCAATTTGGCACCTACAAGAAGCAAAATACAAAGATACTGTTCAGGTTTTTTCTCCTGCATTGCATGAACGATTGAGTTCTCAACTGAAAGATAGGAAGGAGACTCCTGCCAATATAAGCAAACTATCCCAAGCACCTCTGCTTCCATTACAACACAAATTGCCATAGAACCAGTAAAGTGTTAAGCCATCAGGTCAATAGACTTTTCCTTGTATCAGAGTGCACCATATTGCAAGATGTAAGCCATGAATCCATTTGCTACCTTTTAAAGGTTTTGCTACATACCCAGTACAGCCCATGATTTCTGGTCCATCAAAAGAGAATGGATCGGACTCGTCAGGCTCTGATCGCATTTTGTACGTCTTTGTCAACACATCATTCGTGAAGTACTCATTTGGTTCAAAGTAAAATTCTAATGTGAAACTCTGAAGAGAAGAAAAAAAAAAAAGTATTAACAGGAAGGCAAAAATATTCAGTAATATTTTGTAGAGCATCTGACTTTACACTTCAAGGTACACATTGCATGCAACATTTTCAAGATTATTACATCCCTAAGAGAAGCACTACAAACTAATAGGCTTCACTTATAATGGGTAATACCACAAGATTGTCACAACTAGCCTTATTTCAGGGTCATAAGTTTGTACTGTCCTCCTGTCTAGCACTTGGGCATAGTAAAGAAGCTTTGTTCTAAGGTGCTTTTCAAACAGACACCCACATTCAGCTCTACCTAAAATGAAAGTTGGGAATTTGGAAGAATATTTGCCCCAAAAAGCAGTAGGTTATAGTTTACTGACCAAACTTTAAGGTAAATATTTAACAAAAAAACACATCAAAAGCCCTGTACATCAACTAATTCACCAATATGTTGACACCAGAACTTACCATTGGCTGCCCAGCTTCTGAAAACTTTACTTTAATGTCTTTCAAATGTTTCAGGATTGGTTCATCGTGTTCCTAAACGTAACAGAAGTGAGGAAACGAGCAGAAAAAAGTTTAGTTTCTGAAGCTTCAATACTAGACTTTGAAAACAAGGGCATCACAATGACTACTTCACCCAAGTGTTTATAGGCAGAAAATCATAACATGAGCTACATTGACTAAACATGAGCTAGGAGGGCAAAGCCGATTATTAAATAAAATGCAGCTAGTCGAAGTTTTCTAGCAGCCACTGAATCAATAGTGGGTGGATGTAGGATGAAGAGAGGACACAATTTATTCTCCTGCTCACATTGGTGAAACTTTACCAAATATCTTATGAAATTAAAAAGGAAATTGTCCTCTTCACAGACATTAGTATAGCTTGTCTCAAAGAAGCAGAGTTAGAATCAAGTGCATTATAATTATATATATACACACACTTGGCAATTTAACAGGTACATAACTGAAGCAGAAACACCTGCACCCATAAGACAAATCTGTATCGATGCTAGCATATAATACATTAACTTAAGCCAGGGCTCCTAGGTGTTTGTCAGCCTGTTAAATCCCTGAAAAACACCCCCATGCAGGGGTGCTGTCTGCCCAGGAGTCTGGGCAGACAGAACAGCCACTCCGAGCCTGCCCTCGAGCCCGAGATCACTCCCACGGAGTGATTCTGTAGGCTGAAACTGCGATTGACACAGTAGGGAAAGGATGCAACATGTTCTATGTTGTTAGGTTGTAGAGATTTGCACTTTTTACATAAAATACATAGCCACGTTACACTACAAATCTACCTTGCCAAGTATTAGGGGAATGCATTCGCTGTTTAACTGCTTTGCAAGCGTGGGAATATTGTTGCAATTATATGCACTCATTCACATATGCGATACTGGTATGCAACTTTGAGGGGTAATGCTAGCATGATAAAATCCTAGAGGCCATGCAGCTGGTTAGCTGCATTCTGGACTGTGTTTCTACAAAGTTGATAAGAGGTAAAAGTTATATCATGTTGGCTGTAGAAAGCTTGCAATTATATTCTGCTTGGCCAATCAGGACAATCTTTAGCAAACGTGCTCCTTTAATATTCAGCTGAACATTTAAGCGGGTAATGGATCATTCAGATGTTTGTATATACAAGCACGAATTTGATTTAGATTGAAGAGCAGTTTGACATTACCAAAAACCAAATGCAAGTGCCTTGGTAATTAAGGCATCTCTCTAAGATTAAAACTAACTCCAGGTAAGCAACATGCCTTTGGATTTGGGAGACATTTGCAGAGCAAGTTATGTACCTGAACCATATCACTTAGAAGGTCAACATTTTTGAAGACAGTTAACCAGAACTCTGGTATTCCTTTGGGGTCCTCTTTCTCTTCATCTTTCTTTTCCTCTTCAAGTTTTGCCTTCTCTTTCAGGTCCTCCTTAGTGAAAAATGAATACAATTCAATCCTTCCCAGACATCTTAAATCATGTCTATACTACTGCATCTGCAGTAATTCTTTTAATTAAAAAGCACTAAATATCAAATCACACTATGCCACCGATGGCAGATGTTTGTCAGCATCAAAAGTGATAAACTGGGTTATTGTGCTTACTTTAGGAACACGTTATTGTTTATGTATGAAAACAACTTAAATACTTCTATATCTTTAAATTACTACATAGATTCTTTCAGATTAGAAGTATCCCCCCAGCTATTTCAAGGGCAATAGACTGGTAATCATGGCACAAAACAAAGGAGCTGCACTGCAGCTTCTCTTTTTAGGTGGGTGGCTATTTTTTCCTTATAGGTGAAGTAGATTAAAAGTACAAACTAAATTCTTAAATATGTATTCTTTGACAGTGGCCATACAGCCCTATACTACTTACTGAGATCTCTTCCTCCTCATCTTTCCACTCACACTCTTCTTCTGTGGGCTCATAGGTGGCATTTATGATATCGCTTCTCTGTAGTTTGAAAATATACAGCTTAAACATTAGCATCCACTTGACAAAGAAAGCAGCAATAACACCAAAATGATACAATATTTTCCCCAAAAAATCCTTCTAAACCCCAATAGGCAATCTTTTCTTCACCTATCAATGTTAGAATAGTTTAACTTTAGCATAGGTAACTAAACTCATGCGCTCATTAGAAAGGCACCCAAGTTCTGAAACTACATTCTCAAGTTGTGGAAAGGCGTAGAGTTATCGACTTACTTTGTCAAAGAGTGGCTGATACAAAGCAGCATACTTTCTTTCCAACTCATGGACTTCTTCATAGAACTTTGCTTCAATTTGTGCACATTTTACTTGGAGATTCTTAAGTGCATTCACTCGCCTCTTAACTACTTTAGGCAGACTGCAGGCAACACACAAACGGAGGTCATCAGTTACAAGTTTCTGGACATTTGTGGGGGAGGTAAATACATCAATTTATGTAATTAGCAAGTACCTTTCAATGTATCCTGTAGGAGTACCAACAAGGTCATCAAGTCTTTCTTGGAGGGCAGCAAGAATTTGAGGGTTCTGCATCATTTGAGCAGTCAATTGCCTAGCTGATATAAGAAATATTTACATTAATACAGAGCAACATCTTGCAGGTTCTAGTAGTTTTTGTTGTGCCAATATCTGTTTATAATCTCACCAGTTAGCAGCACCATAAGGCATCACAGTTTCTATTTAGAACACTCAGAAGAACGGAAAGGGATTTTTAATTACTACAAGTCATCCCATCATTAGGTTATACAAAATGAGGTTCTTGCAAGAGTACAATTTATATCAAATATCTGCTTTATGGCGCTGCAAGAGCTACACTATAGGCCAAGGTAATTAATGCAAGCGTCATCTGAATTTTGAGCAAATACCTTTACTGTTTGCTTCCTCTCCAGTTTCTTCTTCTTCTACTTCTTCAACATCTTCCATGTCCTGTTGGTCAAGCTCAGCTTGCTCTTTGCTGTGTGAACAAATACCATTAAATAGTTACAGGATCACTTGACAGGCCTGCGCCTTTATTGTTCATCTAACAAACTTCTGCCTCATCTGCCCATCTATGCATAGGGTAATGTCCTATCAAGCACTAGGACAATCAGACAACCCTAAGGCTACCATTTGGTTAAAAAGGGCTGTATTCAAAGAACACACAATTTAAATGGCAACAATTCCAGCTACACATTGAGCTTGTTATTTGCAAGATGTATAGCTAAAGCATATTTTGCCATTCTGCATCATTTGTTTCATAAAAAGTATGCCCATAAACATGACAGCTGGGTAGGCGGCACACCTCCCCAATGCACTGCCGTGATATAGAACCGGCAATCATTACATTAGATAGGCTGAAGCATCTGTTATACATGCATAAAGTATATGCAAGCTTAGTGCGCTGATTTGGCCACCAACATTGTGATGGCATAAGCTAGCCATTGTAAAAATCTTGACTATTTCAAACGGGACCCTATTTTTACCAGTTGTATGAACTGTACATTTATTTTTGGATACCATTTTATTAAGTAGTGGCAATGAGTTTGACAAATTGCTCAACTGCAGTTTATATACATTGCCACAAAGTAACAGCATCTAAAGTCCCCAACAATAGATATCAATAGTACAGAAGTAATTTCAGTAAACATGCAACATCGCAATACTTACTTGTCTATATTTGCCATGTTATCACCTAAAGAAAAAATGGAAACATGATTACAGTTAGTTATCCATACAGTGAACTACAACACAAAATCAATATATCAGCAGCTTGAAAAGCATAGCACCCATTCTAGACATGCCTAAAAAAAAAAAGCGTTTTTTTTTTTTTCATTATTGCCCGTTTGCTTTCTGAAATTTAATTCAAAATGCTGATTTGAACACCAGAGTCAACACAGCGCTCCGAGCTACGACCTACCATGCATAAGCTTAGTGGAAATATTAAGAGTTTTACGGACCTCATATTAGGCTAAGGGCAGCCGATAGCATCAAGTAACTATAGAGTGAGCTCTACACCAGAATTATAGCAGCATTAAAGGGAACGATTTACTTTACACAGCTTACCTATTAAGGGAAGGTATACTCATGACTCGTACCAGCAAGCATTTGGCTGTTTATCGCACTGCTAATTATATTCTTATATTAGTCTTCAATTCATTGATTTGGCAGCAGAACGACTTCAGTCCCATTAACCATGCTTACAGTGTGTAAGCCGGCACACTGCTCGGAGTGAAGGGTATTTGGTTTCTTTTTACTAAGCGGGATCGGGGCTGTAAGCACTAAAATGTTAAAATAATGTACAAGCAAATTGTCGATAACTCCATTGGACTTTAAAGGGGCTCATCGCATAGACGGGTTCAATTACAAGCATTCATGTCGCAGCACAACCTAATCTAAATGAGTTAAGCGTATCTACTGTCACATGGGCGTACAGAAGACACCGAAGAGTTAACTGGAGACAAATGCACCCCCTCGCCGCCATCGGTAAGGCAGTCAAGTAACAATGTCAGCCCATCCGGGACCGAGCAGGGCCGCTCACCACGTGGTGCAGCCTCATCCGTAGCACGCAGTAACCCCAGACAGTGTATTCCGGTAGAAAAGAGACCAGCATGTAGCCTCTGCATATGTGCGACACCATGTTCAATACCAGGAGGGCCCGGACAGGCAGCCGATAGCTGATCAGATCGGTAATAAAAACCCGGCAGCACGTGCTAGGTAGCAGACGGCCACGGTCAAGGGGGACTTTAACCCCGTCACTGCCAAACCTTGCGGAATCTACGAACTTCCGATTAGCCATCATTTTACTCCGACGACATTAAAGCCACTAGTTAGCAAGGAGTGCCATGCCGGAGGCACACGGTGTGACATGTCACTCAGATACGCCAGTGTCCGCAGACACGCCCGGAGCAGTGCCCTGCTACCCCATAATTTGACAGCACTAGCTCAGTATTGAGCTTCGCTGGAGCATGGCAAGCAAATCACGGGCCTTTCCGACATAACATGGAGAAGGCCTAGACATCCCCGATATACGCATAGCCGGGCTCTTATTACAAACACGCTAGCAGCGGAACCGGGCCCAGCCACAGAGAAGGCTGGTAAGTGCAGCCCCTAAGCACACTGACAGCGGGCCCACGCGGGTACCCTGGACGGATGCGATCACCAGCTTACTGACGTTCTCCCTCCCTCTGCGCCAGGGGCAGATATTGTAGAGCTCGCAGCTTCCATAGTCAGGAAGTAAGGGGATAAGGAGCGCCATAGCATCATCCGCTACAAACACTGGAATCATAATAAAATACACCGGACAGCCTTATGGTATCCCGCGACCACTTACGAAGATACACGAAAGCCCTTACCGGGTTGGCAGACCAGAGAATCCGCCGCCGCGCAGTGGTCGTAACTGAGAGACAGGAGGAAGCGCCCCTTTAGGATGGCGGCAAAATAATAAGAGGGAGCAAAGATCCCGCCGCTCGCGCTCATATAGAACAGGCGGCGTCAGCACGTACTGACCCCCCCCTCTTGTCACCAAGGTAACGCGCGCCTGGCCTGGGCAGTTCGCGCGCGTTTCGACGAGGGCGTGGCGCGGGCGCGTGCTTCTGTCTGATCAGTCATTGACGTTTGTTATTAGCATATTGATCAGCCACCTCCGCTAAGAGGGCTGCAGACAGCATCGCTGTGTATTGCGCTCTGTTACTTAGTGTTTCTATGTCTTCTCATAGCGCTCTATTACCTAGTGTTTCCTATGTGTTTTCATAGCGCTCTATTACTTAGTGTTTCTATGTGTTCTCATAGCGCTCTATTACCTAGTGTTTCCTGTGTCTTCTCATAGCGCTCTATTACCTAGTGTTTCCTATGTCTTCTCATAGCGCTCTATTACTTAGTGTTTCTATGTGTTTTCATAGCGCTCTATTACCTAGTGTTTCCTGTGTCTTCTCATAGCGCTATATTACCTAGTGTTTCCTATGTCTTCTCATAGCGCTCTATTACCTAGTGTTTCTATGTCCTCTCATAGCGCTCTATTACCTAGTGTTTCTGTCTTCTCATAATGCTTTATTACCTAGTGTTTCTACGTCTTCACCTAGTGCTCTATTAGCTAGTGTTTCTATGTCTTCTCATAGCGCTTGCTAGATGAGAACTCGTAGGGTTGGCTAGGGTTGGTTTCCATCCAGTCTGTTTTGTCCAACACACATCCATCTCTCATTATTTAGCCTATGGCAGCAAGCGCTGTGTAAACTGTTGGCGCTACATAAATAAAAGATAATAATAATAATAATAAAGTGGGATCAGTTGCTTATTATATTAAAAAAATAAAATCACACAGAGATACAAACACCTGTCACATTTTTCTAGATAATTCTGCATACAAGACAGCAAAGTGTCCATGTGACTTGCAGGTATATGCAGTACAAAGACCAATGCCAAACAATCAGGCATGCCAGCCAATATCTTGTGCTCATAACACAACAAGTAATAAATGGAATGACTATTTCCCAGGTGGTAAGTTACACTGCAACAATAGTCTTTGAGTTACTGCAGACCTAACCAATTTAATTAACATGCTATATGTGTGGTGGTTATCAAGAATATGTTACTAAAGTTATACTTTATTATTATCTTTATTACTTTATTTTGTAATAAGTTATATCAACTGATGCACATTCACTGAACAGAAAACAGCACTCACATGACTTAATATTTAATTGACTGAAATCATGTTGACAGGAACAAATGGACACAGGTCGAATACAGTTTATCAATTCTTCATGGTTGGTAAGAATTGTTACCATTCTGTAATGAAATTACTAAGGGATTGAGTAATTTATTAATCTCCTTTGGGATATTAGGAAGAACTGTCATACATCCCTAGGAGATCCAACTCCACACACTAGGGAGGCAAATGTGTTTTACCTTCTATCCAAAAAGCATAGACTTCCGAGCAAATTGCTCCGCATATACATTCAGAAGGTATATAACTTTTTTGCTTTTAGGGCAAAATCTTGCGATTACATTTGAAAGCATTTTCCCCCAAAAAATATGACTTAAGTGTAATCTGCTTCCCTCTAGACTTGTGTGGCATTCAAAGGTGTAAATGTTTCCTGTTAAATAGTATTTTTAGTATAAGCCTATCAGACCTATTAATAATAACCTCACAAGCAGGCACAATTGCACACGGACACAGGGAAAATATATTTATTCAAAGCAAGCAGAAATAAAGCTGCATGTGTAACAATATCCCCAGAAAGTTATTTGTGTTGATCACCTATGGTTAAAAAACTGCATCATCAACGGTTCCGCTGCTAAATAAGGGAACTATATACCTGCTGTATACTTTCTTAATTATTAACACTCCACATCTATTGAAACATCAATGTCCTATGGATGATGTTTGATTAACAAACTATTATAATATTTATGTGGGAACAAGTATGTTTGTATAGTTTAATAATAATCAACATACAGATATATATCGTTTTTTACTTGAATTTCTGATTTTATTGCACATTAAACAAAAAAATATGAAGTGTACCACATCAGCATGGCATAAATATTTGAATCATGTTTAAAGAAAATAAATAATGCATTTGCTGATCCTTACTCTACTTTTATTGTTGAAGGTTGAAACTGAATATGTGTGGAACAAAGGCATTGTGTAAGTCCGATGCAACATACAATTAAAAATGACACCCTAGAATACAGTGTGATGAAAAAAGGATACATGGTTTCCAAATATAGCTCTATAAGCTTTATTTATTTGTATTGTTTTATAGTGCTCCAGAACACTAATGCCATTTGCCACCCCTGATAACCAGTGGCTAAATCCCCATATTGGTCAAAAATGTTCAGGAATTATATGTGCAAGCTTAGAGTTTAGGCAAAGAACCTTTTTCCCTGCTAGAGGCAGGGAAGACCCTGAACTTCATATGCTGTGATTTTTGTTTTTTCTCAATAAGGCTTGAGGTGTGGCTCCCTAACATTGACTAGGTGCTGGCAGAGGTGCACCATGAAGTTTTCTCCTATGATTGCCAGTGCATGCAGGTGGGATGTGGCAGAGACACAGGTTTAGTAGCCTCTATGAGCAAGCACCCTTGTCCGGGTGGTCCCATCACAAAATGGAGTATTTAATACAGTGCTGTATTAATATTGTAATTATTTATCATCTTAGTCATTTTATTCATTTGTTTTAGAATACATATGGTTGAATGGAACTATATATATATCTATATATATAGTTATTATTTAAGTCTTTCTTATTTTTAAACAATGTCCATTATCATACTCAAACAGGTTAGACATCCCTGGTCAAACAAGCCAAATGGCAAATGATTTAGGAAAATGGTAAGAATGGTCAAGAGTGTGGCAGCTGCAGTTAAATGTTGAGAAATGTAAGATAATGCACTTGGGATGTAAAAATCCAGATGCTGGGATGTAAAAATCCAAAAGTGTGGTACCTCATACTTTTTAATATTTTTATTGGCAATATTATAATCGGCAAGGTATGTCTTTTTACAGATAATACGAAGGTCTGCAACAGGCTTACTTATTTAAGTAAATTAGAAAAATGGTCAAGAATGTGGTAAATACTGTGGCATTAGTAGCAGGAAAAGGGAGGTGAGGCCATCTTATGGATCTTTGGTAAAACCTCACCTAGAGTATTGTGTTCAGTTCTGGAGACCCTATATCAAGAAGGATATTTTGGATAGAGTTTAGAAGAGGGGCTACCAAAATGGTGAAGGGTTTGCAGAATAAAAGTTATGTATAGTAGACTTTTTGTTAATTCGTACAAATGTACGAGAATGAGACGAGACCCCTAACAAAACAAATGAAAACAAAGCAGAGACTTCCGAATATTCATCTGCATTTTGTTACTCTCTCACGTTCTCTCTCAATGCCTCCCTACCTTCACCGATGTGGCTCTGCCCTTTTGCAGAAGAATATTGGACAAATTCGCAGACACCAAGACAGCAAACTTGGTCAGTTGGTACATGGTGGATTTGTCAACTATCATAGAGATGTCAGAAATTGTGGACAGAGGGGATAGCTGGATAACCATAAGCTCAGCCTTTGAGATGTTAAGCTTAAGGCAAGGCAATGCTATTCCAGAAAGACAGTCAGTGAAAGAACACATGAGTTGTCAAAAGCAAGAGGTGCAATATGGAGAAGAGTAGAGGCCCAAGAAATGAGCCCTGGGAAACATCTTCAACAGAAAGCATTAGGGGAGAGGAACAAGTTCCAGTGAAGGAGACACTAAAGTTATGGTCAGACAGGTAGGACTTGAACCAGGAAAGAGCTGTGTCACAGATGCCATGAGCATGAACGGTTTGTAGAAAGAGGAGCTGATCAAAGGCTGCAGAGAGGTCCAGGAGTATAAGTAGTGAGAAAAGTGCCCTTTTGTTTTAGTGGTGATGAGCCATTGAAACATTTAAATACTTAAAGGGATTTAAAGTGCAAGAAGTAAGAGAAATGTTAAAACAAGAGGTCATAATCTAAAAACTAGAAGGTCAGAGTCAACAGTTTAGATGTAATGTAAGGATGTTTTTTTACGGTGAAGGTGGCAGGTACATTGAATATCCTCCCATCAGAGATTAGAGGCTAATACAGTAAGGAAATCCAAACATGCATGGGATAGGTATATGGCTATCCTGAATCTTAAGACAAGATCAATGACTAAGTAAGTTCTGAGTCTTACATCAGGAAAAATGAGCAGACTAGGGGGGTTTATAATGGTTCTTCTCTGCTGTCAAATTCTATTTCATAATATTTTGTATTTTCTCCTTTTGTTTTATATATTTTACATAACAACTATAACAGCAGAAGAAAACACAACTCATTAAATGATGAGTTCAGAAACGTACATTGGTGATATATTCTTATTTTATTGCTATGGTGGTTTGTTCTAGTGATGTTCATAAGCCGATGGAGACTTTAAACTTTCTCCCTCTTAATGATCTCTCTCTTTTATCTTTCCTGCACCATAACAAGCTACCTGCTTACTACCATCTAGAGCCAAGCTCTAACCCACCCCTCTGTTAATTTTTACTTATATGCCTTTTTCTATGCTGAAACCACTTAGCCCTAATTACTGCTACAAGAGAGCTCCTGATGTAGTCTGTATCTATTAATGTATATTTGTTATGTGTGTTAACTGCCCCACTTAAATTGTACAGCACTGCGTCATTTGTTGACAATTATTAAATAAAAGATAATAATAAAAACAAATGGAGGAGGCAAGGAGAAGTATAGGTCTCATTCTTTAAGAGGTGAGGTCATACTAACCCATACTTCCATGAGTTGAGCTCCTTGCACACTAGGCTAGTTGGTACCGACAGAGAGGGCAGCTGTCATTCTACTGCAGCCAAGTCATTATACAGTGTCTGTGGCATTCTGTGGTAGTCTCCAGGTGTCCTGTCCCCCCCGTTATGTATTTATGAACCACACTTTAATTATTGCCAAAATAGAGTTGATCCTGGCTGTTTGAACTTGGTATATCAGGCCCAGCCACCTCAACTTTAGAGTTCACAGGAGCATGCAATGTAGAAGTGGTTCTGGCCCTCTCCTGATCCATTACCCATCCTTGCTAGGCTCCACCATTTTGCCTTCTTCTTCTCTTGGCCTCTTGAATAAGGAAATGTTTGGGGTACCACTCTTCTTTGGTTTCTATTCATAGAGGGCAAAACCTCTTTCTCACCCTCATCTCTAGAGAGGTCTTCTGTTTGTCCATCACTATGCATCAGACTTTAAGGGAGAATTAAAGAGTGCCTATTATTACCACTAAAGTCTGTAAAAATACAACAAATTGAATGATAATAATATCTGATATATGATCTGATTAAAGAATAGTTTTCTTTTTAAACTTCTCATATTATGGGATCATTCTTCTGAAGGCAAGATTGGCTGACAAGCTCCCATGTATGTTAATTATTCCCCCAATCATTCCATATTTACTAATTCTTTTATGAAAAGGAACATTACTAAAGTTGTGGCTCCAGTGCAAAGTATTTTGTAGAGTAAAAGACTTGCCATTCCTTCTAAAGAAAAGATTTGATCTTTATTCAAGTGCCGATGTGATGGTTAATTTCATTATTCCTAGGACACAAAAAGAGTTGGTCTGTTTAAGAGATCATGAGAGACAGCTCAATTTGTTGGCATCTCAGATGTGTACTGTGGATGTGCAAACACTGTATACATATAGCAAACTGTATATGCTCAGCACACTTATACAGAAACGCATACCTATAATTGTGCCTTTCTGTTCCTTCCCAATATCCATAATGTTTACCTACCGACAGATTTCTAAATGGTGCATTTGATCAGGAAACTGAAAGGGACAAAAGGGATTATTTATTAAACGGGGAGTGGTCGGAAAGTTGTGATTTCAACTCACTTCACTATTCATTATGAAGGACAAGCAATGGCGGGTTTCTCTAGCATGGTCTGAGCAGGCCCTGTATAATGCATTTGAAGAGTAGACATCGAGGAAATCTCAATGATTTGACTAGGCAGTATGCAGGGCCAGCCAAGCTCTTTCCTGCAAAAGAAATTCACTGGGTTGGACTTTCATTATACATAGTCAGGGCCACCTGGGGCGAAGTTTGAAATGCCGCCCTCCCCTGCTCATTATATACCCTTCCTCTCCCTACCTTCTTATTATCTACCCCCATCCCTCCCTCCCTATTATCTACCCTATCTCTCCCCCTTTTTACTTCACTTACCTTCCAGCAGTCCTGCTGCGAGTCTCCCTGCTCTGCCGCGGTGTGCGCTGCTTCGGAAATTACGTCATGTTCCGGCGCTCAGCATTACAAGCCGGTATTGAGACCGAGCTAGAGGGCTCACACAGGAGAGAGAGGGGCGCCGAGCGGGTACTGCCAACTTGATAAGCGAAAACCACTCGGCGCCCCTCTCCCTCCTCCGCTTCAAAAAAAATAGGCGCTTGGGGCGGCAAAGTGCCACCTCTTCAAAAGTGCCACCTGGGGCAAATGCCCCACTCTGCTCCATGGCAGGGCCAGTCCTGTACATAGTATAAGAAGCTGAAACCCCAATTATCCTTCAAACTCTCCTGACAACGCTTTTTAAATGAATGTAAACAAAATATAATTTAAACGTTTTTGTAACTTCTTAACAGGACTGAACACAACAGATCAAAGATCAGCTGGGTTTATAGTATACTTCCTTTGGCTATTTCACACCCTTTATAATCAGGACATTTTATGAAACACAGGCATACATTCATAAAATAAGTAATTTATTAAAACATAATACAGCAAACACAAATGTTTAACATTATTTAGGGCTGTTCAGAGGTTAAATATTGACATAACAACTTTTAACTGGTCCTTTTGGGAAAATATGATCATTGCGAAAGTGTCCTCAGGGAGTAGGTTGCCCCACTGTATGTCCCATTCAGCATACCAAGACATTTTGGACAATGCAATGTGGGAACAGTTTGGGGAAGGCCCTTTTTCTATTCCAGCATGACTGTGCCTTAGTGCACAAAGCAAGGTCCGTAAACTGCATGTTAATGTCTATGTATTTAGAATGCAATTTTCCTGTTTGTGTAATGGCCAAGTGTCCCAATACTTTTGTCCATATAGTGTATCTCACAAGTAGTGTTTTGGTAAATGTCCCTTTATAGAAAGCTGATCAACCCTAAGGTTTGGTCAGAACCTGCAAATATGCACTACAAAAAACTCACAGAAAGAGGTGCATAAAAAGGCATACACATTCAGGTTCATTGCTGCTAAAATAATAATGAGCAATATTTACACAAAAACAGAGCAATCCTTTAAGTTGCATGCAGCCAGAAAGATCTACTGAGAAATGCCACAGAAGTCCTCTGTTCTCAGTTCTTCGTGCACAATAACAAAATAACATCCAATCCTGTTTCAAAACGCATGTCAATATAAATGCAGTCAGACTGTAACATTTTTAACTCAAAGCTTAGTCTTTATACTACTTTTATGACTTTTTTATACACCTATAGTATCTGTGTTAATTTGTAGACTGTATAAGTTCAGGAACTTTCTGAGAGTAGTTGCAAAGAAACAGGTCATGGTAATTCCTTGTGAGGGGCTTTATTTCACTCTGAATCAAAGTGTATAGTGAATGCTGTTCATTTAGTTGCGATGCAGTGGAACCTAGGCATGGGATGGCCTTTCTTAATGCATAATGAACCACCTACAAATTTGGGTTTGGTAAATAAACCCAAAAACATTGTTTTTGAAGATTACTCAGTACACTATTTCTGTTTTTTTTTCCCTGAAAAAGTGCCTTGGTCTCTTGATTGAAGGGACAATTAAAAAAGAAAATTAGCTGTGAAATCCATTCTGAAACCCTAGCGGAATATCCTAAACAGAAACACATCCCTAGGGTTCTGATAGATTACAGCCTACTTTTTGCAGGGATAATGAAGATTTTTGCTCATGTTGGTTTTAAATGTTTGGATGATCTTGTTAAAGAGGCACTCAAGGAAATCTACTTATTTAAAAAACGATTACTCAACTTGAAAGGGAATCGGAAACCAACACTAGTGGTTCACAACTACAAATCATCAAAGATTTAATAGAAAAATTAGGCAGTTTCAGAAAAAAAATATACTGAGGAAAATAAGAGGAGAAAATCCCTAAGGGGCGAACACAATTATCAGAACAATAGGGTGTAAATGTTGTACAATAGGGATAGGTTTCATTCACAATACAATAACCAGGGACCTCCCAAATGATGAGAGAATTGGTCATGTCCCTCTTTCTCCTCTGGCTCACTATCTTTTTTAGGCAATCTCACACAGAGACATGTAAACTAGTTTAAGAGATGCGAGATTAAGCATCAGGAACCAAACATTACAGACCGGAAGTTAATTCACAATATATCAAGTAAGATAATTACTGGTTTAGAAACTAAGGCTTTATTCAATAAAAATCCCTGATGGAGGGGTCTCTATTGGTCTTCCCATGCAGTGGGATCATGCATTTTGCCACATTAAGGAGGTGTATCGTGAGGGAGCATGTGTATGTCGATACCCCCAGGTGGATGTGGTGGAGGAGCATCACATCTGCCACCTGCACAATCGCATTATGAACTCCCTCCCAAAATGGCCTTACAAGCTTGTATTCCCAGCACAAGGGGTCAGCATCAGAAAACATCCTTGAGGTGAGTAGTGTACCTCAGGGTTAGTATCTTATAAGCCTTCTCCTGGACCCTGGTTGCTGTGAAGCAAGAGTGAAGGATATCCTGAAGGATATCCACCCAATTTTCCATAAAACTTACAGGAGAATTGTATATAGAATGGAGATGCCTCTGGGGGAAGCCCATCCTGCAAACAGACCCTCTCAAAGGGGACAGCTGCCTTGTTGGTCTGCATAGGAGTGCACCTACGAAATGGGACACCTGGGCACAACGAAACCTCTCCAATCCTGTAGGCCATAAGTCTGGGACCAGCTCCTGTAGTTCCCCCATTCTGCAAGAAAACATGAGAGACCGTTACAGGGAGGCATCTGCAAAAAATCCATCAACCTATTTTGCAGCCTGAGATTATTCTAGGTCTACGCAAAGCTTATTTTTTAGATCCAATGGACCACTCCAAGGTCTGAAGCAAATAAGAGGCCCAATAATATTTCTGTATGTCAGGGAGAACCAGACCATCATTCTGCTTAGGGAGACTTAGTACCCTGAACCACTACCGAAGAGAAGATCCTCGCGAGACAAATTTAAGCATTGCCAAATTAAGATCTTTAAAGAAAATGTAGAATATGCAATGAATATGGAATATAAATTAGGAATAGGTAAAGGATTCTGGGTAACAGCTTAATTTTAAGAGCATTAATGTGCCCATACCATGAGAGATGAGGGATTGCCCATGCCTCATGTCTTTGTCAAGAGTGGACGCCAACACCCCAAGATTTTCGGGGGAAAAGCAGCCCAGATGTGTTGTAAACCAAATACCCAGGTACTTCAGTTTCTCATTGCATAATTCTAAAATAAATTTACAAAAATCTGAAATTTTAGGTTCACATGTCTCCGATTCTCTGAAATTGCAAATTCAGAAATGTCATCCCTTTAGATGGAGTGAGAATTATTTAATTACCTGGGTGTTCATATGCCGGCTGTCCTTTCTACTCCAGTCAATGTTAATTTTGTTCCTCTTCTGACGTCAGTGTCCGCTGATCTTCATAGGTGGTCTTTCCCTCATATTTTCTGGTTTGAAAGAATAGGGGTAATCAAAATGAATATCTTACTGTATTTAATTCAGACACTCCCTGTGTTTCTTACTAAATCCCTACTCAAGGCCTGGCATAGGACCTTCACCAGATATATCTGATCTAATCGTTCTCCCAGACTGGCGTTCTTTCACTTGATTACAAAGTGGGTGGTGGAATGGTCGCATACTGTCCCTAAACAATGGGTGCAGATTGAAAATTCCCTCTTTTCCTCTCTGTTTTAACCTGGTTAGCGGAGCAACACCGCCATCCTTTTTTTTACCAAGGCACCCGACTATCATTCCTACCATTGCTGCCAATCTCCTCCAATCCAGATTTCCCTCCTGGACGGGGGGGGGGGGGTGGTAGTATGTCCTCCTTCTTACTGATAGGGGAGAGTCTCCTGAGAGTATCTCATGTGCTTCAGGGAGATGTATTTTGCTCATTGACTGATGTATCAGAAATTATGTTTGGCATGAAGAGCAGTGGCCACGATACAAGAACAGCAGAGTGTTCCTTGCCTGCTTTGAAAGCCTAAGACATCCGAGTTACTTCTAACGGCCACCAAAAATGGGCTTAAGGGTGAGGATAAATAGCAGAGGGGAAAGGGGGCAGCACTGTCTAGTTCAGTTTGAAATGTCGAAGGGGTGGGACAGGGCCCCATTGACATGAGCGCAGAAGGGGCAGAGTAGCGGAGACCCAGCGCAAAATCCCTTTACTAAAACTTATGTTCACCCTATCAAATGCCTTTCCGGTGTCTGTGAAAAATAATAAGTAGCTATGCTCTGATGAACTGGCCATGTGCATAAGATTGAGGGCTCTGATTGTGTTGTCCCTGTCCCCTCTTCCCGGGACAAATAGGCATTGATTCAGAGTGAATCAATGCCTATTATGCTTTTTGTGCTCTCCCTTATTTTAGAATGTCCAAAATCTTCAAGTGAGAGGAGCAAAGGGGTCAATGGCTTAGAATGTGTTTTTTATGTATTTTCAATGAGTGCATATTTTGAAAGTTTCCTTTAAAAAGTAAGGAGTCATTAGGGGGTTCCAAATTATTTTCTTCCCCTATTCTGCAGTATTCTCTCACACTCTCCCCATCCTTTTGATGCAGCCACACTCAGTAAAAGAGTAGGAATACTCCTTCAGATCCCGTGAAAAGGGAATTAAGACCACTGGTAGGTTTCTGATACATTTTTATTTTAGTAACATAGTCATTACATAGTTTTATAAAGTAAACAGAACAGCAAACTGTAGTATACTCACATGGATCTTCTTATGAATTAAAATCTAAATAAAATGTAAATTAAACTTGCTCAAGGAAATGTAACAAAGAAATATAAGCAGAGAGGTCTGATTTCACAGAACGACAGAGCTCTCCGATTCATCCTTTATATACACACACAGGTAAAATTAGTAGAAAATCACTTTACTGTAATTTCAGCAGTGGGAGATTGGTACATTTCATTTTCCAGAAACTGGGCATTAGTTATCACAAAATCAATTTAGTTTATTAAAAAGCTAAAGCAATGATAATTAACTCCAAATGATATACGGTATTGGGATTGGTGCACGACTGTTTATCGGTAAATCCAGTTTATTTATCGCCCTATTTGTTTGGGTATTTTGGAGCCAAGCACTTTTATGGGGAAGTTTGCAGCATGATTAAACAGTGAAGTTAGCTCTGATTCAGTTGAGTTCATTTAAGGTGATGGAATTCTAATTACAGTCTGTATGACTGCTTCTTAGCATTTGCACTCTGTGTTACAGCTACAAGTTGAAAACTAAACTCAGGAAATGTGGCATATTATGCGCACCTATGTTTGCTAGTAGGAGTTTGCTAGTAGGAGTTAAAAGGTATTAGACTCTAGAGCACTAGATATGCCTTTGGATCCTAATACCAGCTTAGCCTTTTTACAATAATGAAACTGTTTGTTGTTATGACAGGGTATTGTAGATGTGAATTATTGAGGGCATGTGTTCATACTCATGATATTTGTGTTAATTCTCCAAAGCAGTGTTTACATCCACTCTGTTACATAGAATTTAACAGCAGCCTAAGAACCATCTAGGCTGCCCATTTTTCCTGATGTAGAGCCAGAAACGTTAATCAATCCTTGGTCTTGTTCAGATTGCTGTAGGAGATATTGTAAGGCTTCCTATATCAACTGAAAAGGGAACCACTCATCTCTCACTTCCATGTCGGCTTTTGGTTTCAGAGATGCTGCCCCAGCTAGTTTGTTCAATATAAAAACAAACAGCATTGGAAACCCCACACCTTGCCAGCAGAAAAATCCTTCTAAGCATTTCTTTGCCGGGTTTAAAACTACAGAAGAAAGAGTGAAATGGTGTTTCTGCTAGAGTGACCACATCAGCCATTTTTTTCTAGGCTATAGAGATTTCACATGTAAAGTGCTGCCCTGCAGTATGTGGGTGTATAAAGTCACAGAAAGGAACCAGTTACGCAGTTATACATTGGACATAATGCAGGGCAGCACTTTACATGGGCTGATTAGTAACATGGGAAATCTATATGTATACTGGAAAAAAATGGCTGATGTGGTTTTGTGTGCATTACAGACCCTGCAATGAGCCAATCTGTCTGACAGCAGACCAGTGGAGGGGATCCTCAACTACGGTATATCCATCAATCTGTAAAAACACGCATCTCTTGCTGCAAGAGCAGTGGAAAAGATGATCAGCTTTGGACATCCGCTTACACTACCTTTCAAAAGCTTAGGGTCACCTAGAAGTGTCCTTGTTTTTTTGTAAGCAAAGCAGAAAGCAGAAACAGATGTTGTTAATGTTGTAAATAACTATTGTGAATATAATTTATCTTCCGCTGTTACTCACAGGATAAGTGTATGTGAGGGACAAAGAAGACCCTTAGGTGACCATCCTGAGTGTGGTAGGTAAAGAATCCTGAAAGGTGTTCTCTGGCACATTTCCCGTTGCCAGGTGGGGCACTTTCTATAAAAGTAGGACAGGGCACCAGGACAACAGATATGTAAACAGACTTTTAACCTATGGGGGTTGTTGGCAACCTGAGAGATTGCTAGTTCACTCATATAAAAGTTGCTCTTTGTCTATGTCCACCAACAAAGTATCTGTAGGTGCAAATAAGAAAAACTGGCTTAGGAAATTTGATTAGTAGCCGAAGCCACATTGATTTCCAAAAGCCTCCTTTTTCCTGCCAAGTGATCTGGACACTCAGATTATTATTAATGAGATTATTTGAACAGGAGTCTGCTTTGGCCTAGGAAATCACCATGATGCTGGGGACATAGTGATGAACCTTTATTGTAAAAGCAGCGCCTGAGTTAAGCCGTTCTTTTCCCTGAACTAGCAAACTGGCCAGTGGCGGCCACACCTGTAATCTCCAAGCCTCTGTCCTTCCACAAGAGGTTGCATAGTTTTTGTGAGACAGTAATAAGTAACTTTGGCCTCTCGGCCACAATGGCCCCCTGCAAGTCCTACCGCTAAAAGAATTGTGGATTGGGGCACCTTTTAATGCAAAATATAACTTGTCATTTCTTCTTGACGTGTACATCTTCAGACCATATCCTTTTAAACTAATAACACATTAAAACAATATGCTTTATATTTCACTTTCATATATTTACATAAAATGGTTTCTGTGCGCGCCGTGATATAAGTAAACATTGCTGTAACCTAACTCTGTTTCAGCTAAAAGCAGTTGATATACATTAGCCAAATGACAGGTAAGCCGTTATATAAAGATTAGCATATGAACTAAATCACAGCACTAATGCTTTTGCTTTCATGTCAGTATTTCTGCAACATGCATAAAGATTTCATTCCCACGCATTATATTAGGTAAACAAAAGTGCCGCTCTAATAATAATTGACGTGTATCGTGTTTGTTGCGTCACAGTTACATATTTCCGTAAAATCCATTTAATCTCTGAAATTGTTTATAAAGTACCAAATGTGCCTGCTTACAAAGACTGCATGTCTTTCATAGAAAATAGCGGAACCATTTTCCCACAGTATGTAGAATACGGGGACAATCTTAACCCCGTGTAACTGGAGCTCCCCTTTTCAGAAATATCTAACCTAGCAATGCGGAGCTACAGATAAACATGAAATGCATACTTACCATAAAAAACGCACTAAATATCCTTTATTGATGGTATAACATTAATAGCACTCAGTCTACCTGCATTCTTGGCAGGTTGTACAATTTGTGTAAAATTGACTTCCAGTTCATGCCTAGGATGCTTTTCAGGCCCCAATGACAGTCTGGAAGTGAACCCCCTCCTTGACGTGGCTTGTGACAGATATATATTGTATAGCTTATTTAAAAATCAATGTGTAACGTACGTTTTATCATTCATACCGCATAGCCGAATATGTATATGTTAAAGAAATAATTCTTATGAAATGTATGACTTCCAGGAAGCAACAGGATAACGAGTTAGTCTTGGGACAAACACCACGCAGGTCCTTGTTTAATAATACCTAATAATAATTTTAGAAGTCACGTCACACGTAGGTATTCCTGTTAACGGGTTTCTGATTATATGATTTCAGCTCACATTCCAGGTTTTAGGAATGCAAACACTGGACTACCCCGAGGAAGAAACATTTCCAACCGTCACCCAAATATCTGTAAATCATAGCTGATTTTACATCATTTGTCTGTTTTTCTATAATGTTGCTGGCATTGCACTTAGAATACAAAATTTCAGATCGTTTCTCTTTTTAGTAAGTGTTCTATTGTGTCCCTTTATCTGCAGCAACGATTGTCATTCAGGGTCATGCGTTGTATAGATTGTAGCCTTTGGCTTGATTGACAATGCTTTTTTTAACCCATAAAATCCATGAAATCATTTCAAATGCTGTTTCCTTTTGAAGGGGATATAGCGCTAAGGATAGGAATGTTTTGAACTCTCCGTTAACCGCCCCGTGGGCTTACATGCTAGGGAGGCTCCCAGATCTGCCATGCAAGCTCACACTGAGGCCTTGTTCTTCACACAGAGCACTTGTCATCAGGTTTCCTCCTTGACAAAGCAGAATACAGTTCTCCTACAAACGTGGATCTCAAGCATTTACATCCATCCACGTGGCATCTTGGAATGGAAACCTTTCCAGGTTATTGCCGTTGTGCAAGGCTTAGTGTGGAGCCACATAGGCAGCATTATTAATAGTGTCTCCTTAATCCTACGCTGAATAAGAGGCTCACTGCTGCAGTTTTTTATTTTATTCGCCTGTGATTTCATGTGAGATAAATGCGCTGCTGAGCCAGCACTGCCTGCAGCAGGATTGTTTGTATTGTCTACCGACCGTGCTTTCTACTGAATGGTTAAAGTCAAACTTCAGAAATTACTGCGAGTGCTAGCACTATTTTAATCCTTTCTGTTACTCCTTGCAGCAGTCCGATATGCTAAGCGGCTGAACAGAAATACATAAGCGGGCTTAAAGGGAAACAATTACTACCATGGTTCCATATTGAATTATTTAGCGGGAAGCTGGTTCCTGTCCACAGCCTTCTTTCTACAGCCTCCTTTATGGCATCTTTACCATGACAAACATTCACTACATGGAAAAAACCTTTGGTTTCATAACATACAACATGTAAAAAACACATGGACTCTCCAACCCCTCCAGTAATGTGTAAATGTTCATTTATAGTCACCTGAAACCTCACACTATTGGTATATCTTTCTGACTGCAAGTATTTTTTTTTCCCATGCTTCCTAAAAATTGTCCTGAGTATCGGTGAAAGATTCCGATGGGCGCTCTCTGTGCACCAATAATTACCGTATATCCAGGTTGGGTACTTTATTTCACTCCTGGACACCATTACTGGTGAGCCCTTGCTGAACACTAATGTTTCCCACCAGGCAAAGCTACCTAAGGCATGTGGAATGACTTCATGTTCTCTTCTAGACCTATCCATGTAGCTTTTCCCCTTTTCTTTGTCCCTATAGCATTAAGGAATTTTGTTCCTATTGGTAAATTTGGCAGTAGAGTAGTGGAAAGACACTTTAATCCTTACTGGTACTTCCAATCTTATGGTTATAATCATATCTATATGGCATTACATATTCATGTAAATTTTGTTCTAGGTCACATTGTCAGATTACTGGAACATTATTTAAAAAAAACAAACATATATGCTATGGTGTTAATTATCTTTTCCTAAAAATGTAAATGCTTCTTTTCCTAAATCTGAAGATGATGACAGATGAAACGTGCTTGCAAGTTAAATATAGTAGGGTAATTTACAGAATCTCTAGCCAAACCGAAGCTCGCACCTCCCGGCTCTAGGGATTCCCGGCACCAGAATATACAGAACCTTCAAATGATTTTTGTGTTTTTGAAGGTGATTTGCAAAGCTCTAAAAAAACATGCACACAACTGATACAAATAAATAATTTGATTTTATTGTATCCATGTCAATATAACATGACAAAATAAATAACTTTAATGTAAACAATGCATTATGTAGTGAAACTAATAACTAGCGTCATTACTGTATTGCTGTTCTGTGGCTACCCATCACATAAGTAAAACGGGATCTATTGCCGGGAGCATCTGGGTCTTTTTAAGCTTTTATAAGCAATTCAAGAAGCACAGCTGTGTACTGAGCTCTCTTGACACCTATGAAATAAATGACAATTCTGGATAAAAGTCCATCGAATCAGCGGCAATAAAACTGTTTGGTTTTTTGGAGAGAGAGCGCACCAACTTGATAGGTTACTTCTTGCAGTCGTTCCATGTTACAGAGTGACTAATCTCCAATTAAGACATATATTGGCCAACAGAGGGGGTGTAGCAATCAGTGCCACAGTGACATTGATACAGCAGGTAAAAGGAAAGCCTTTCTCTCTAGTGTCACACCTAACGGCCGTCCGTGTTACCAGCATGGACTGGGTGTAGCAGAGATCAGTATACAATCCAGCTACCAGGAGGAAAGGCGATGGCAGGATCCACAAAGCCGACAACACACCTGTAATAAAAGGGACGTCCCATGGAAACTGTTTGGAATGTAAATGATTAACGTGATCGTATAAACATTGAAAAATTACAAGATTTAATTCAACACAAACAAGTAGGTCCAGCTAGAAGGACTGAGCTGGGGCTGTATAATGCATAATTAATTAAAGAGACTTTGAAGAAACCTTGCTGATTGAACTATACGTTATACAAGGGCAGCCAAGCTCTCTCCATTCACTAAACACGTGTGACCCATTGAGAAATTAAGAGGTTACATTGCTTGTCAGTTATACAGATGATTGGGGCGCAGGTACATATAGGGAAAAAACAAATATATATAGTGTAAATCGTATAACAACGATTTATATATATATAAATCGTATATATATATATATATACCGTATATAGCACATCCATTTTATTTTATATTATTATCTTTTCTTCCTTATTGCTTGTCAGTGCAGGGACACAAAACGGATGCTTCACAAATCATCAGATTCCCCATTTTTAGCATCACGAGGAGGTCGCTTAATGCCGATAATAAAGTCAATGGTGACAAGTTTGCTTAGGCAATGAAGCACGGAAATCAGTAACTGGTGCTTGCAAGCTACAGACTCTAGACCTGTCTGTGCTGTCACTTTAAGCCCCTTATTCAGATAATTACTGGTGACTTGGGAATAAAGCAGTGGGAGCCTACTGGCCCCCTTCGATGCACTGTTAATATATTGGGGAATACATAACACGGCATTTCCAACTATAGTGCAAATTACTGACAGGTCCCGATCCTGGCATTTTTTGGCAAAGTCATGTAGATAATAATGTAAAAGCATTTCAAAGGTACCTCCACCTGTCACAAGCAAACCCCCATTTGCCAGACTCACTTCAGGGCTACTGATTATATAGCTGGTGTCACCGGGACATTCGCCGTCTGGCTTCTTGGGTTCTTTACTAAGGAAATGATTTCTCCCTGATTTACTCTTTTCTTCAGTATTGTTAATTCTTTCCAAAGCAAAGTCACAATAGATTGTGTCTCTCTGGCACTCGTTACAAGATACATGTTGTTCTGTTGATGGCATGTTTTCCTTTGATGCACATTGGCTTTGACCTTCGCCTGCCTGCTCCAAGCTTGTGTCTACGGGGTGAAATAACTGCTGGAGCATTTTAAAAGCACTATGAAAAGCTGAAATAAACTGCTCTGTCAAGCCTTTCACAGGCCCACACAGCACAACACAGTGTGGCTGGAAGCCCAGGGAGCTGTTTAAAATAAGGTGGACATACTTTCTGGAGCCAATTACTACTGGCTGACAGGACGTTGCCAGAAATGTATCAGCTGACTGCCCGACATTCTCGCTGAGCGGTAAAAACACCGGTGAAACCCCTGTGATCCTGCACACAAGATTGAGTTCTTCTGGTGGTAAACAGTCCACAATGGATATTCCACTTTGCCTTGCAAAGTAATTAACTATTTCAGGTTGTCTGACAGCTGACAGTATCACCTTAATGTGGTTTTTCTGCAATTGTTTTACTATGTTTTCAGTCCTTTGCACCAGGTAATCCTGGGAAAGCTGTAGATGAGTATCTGAGGAGACTTGAAAATCCGTGTCAGTCGTGGAGAGGGAATCATGGATCTGTTGGGTCACAATCAATGCTCTGAGTTCTCCCTCTGCTGGGCAGTATACAGAAAACTCCCTGTGAAGCACAATCCCAGGTAATATCCTGGAATTAGCTACCGGGAGACCTGAAACAGCTGTGTGTAGCTCATGGAAAAAACTGTTAAGTAAGCTGACGACTTCAAGTGCATCACCGCTGCTGGGCAGACATTTGTAGAAAAACTCACAAGCCAGTCTACTTAGAAACACCTGATTATTATATCCGATTCTTCCGCAGAAAAAGGTGTCCAAGGTCAACTGCAACATTGTTCTGCAGATGCTCCTTTCTGTGCAGGATGAAAAAACTGAAACAAAATGTGGACATAGGTATTTCCTAATTAAACAATCAAGAACTTCACTCTGAAAGGTCATCAGCAGGCTGCTCATTCGTTTTAAAGCATGTCCTCGCTTCGGATATCTGTTCTGTCCCAATGTCTTCTTAGACAGAAGAAAGCCATCCGTATTATCAGTTACAGCCCGAAATCCTCTAAGGACTCCACACAGCAACAGAACAAAGGATTTCACTCCATCACCAGTAACATTGGAGTGCGAGGATGCAGAGCTCACAATCATTCTAGAAAAGGAGATCACATTAAGTATTCACGGAATTAGTAAAAACATCATAAAACCATTGGTTTTCTCTAAAATGGAGCAATGCAAAGATACTAAAACAACCCTAAAATCACATTGCTGGTTCAGTTAGCAGAGTTTTTTTAAGGTTATATTTTTTTTTTAATATAGAATAGCTATGCAATAAGAGCAATAAAACAAAGTCTACAGAGCATAGCATGATATGCCCCGATACATACTGGAAACTATATATACCTGGGGTCATCAATGAAAGGGATATATAAATACTACCCAACTTATAGTCAGAGTAATTATGGAAAAACGCCACATCTCTTTGGGTCAGCATATATGTGTTTAAGAATCCTTAAGAATAGCCATACTCCTAAGAGGTTAGGGTACTTTGTAAAGCACCTATGTTGTTTAAATGCTCCCTGCCCCTCTGCTGCCCGTGTCCAGCACTCTCATTGACATGAATGGGTGGAGGTCTCATTAGGCATTCTGGATATTTCATCTAGTTCTGGACTGGCTGAAACAGGGCATATGTTCAGGAGCACCTCTGTGCCAAGGAGCCGGGGGGGGCATCTACATGGGAAGAAAACGTTAATTTCAAAGGTGACAATCCGCTATCATATGCATATGATGGAGAGAGTGTATTTTTAAAATAGAAAATATAATTGTATAAACATGTTGTTACCAATAATGAATCCAAGATGGCATAAGCATTAAAAACGAATGCAAAATAACCACCAGGGACTCAGCAAGCAGGATGAATTTGTTGACGATGACAATGCCAGCATACCCCAATTCAGACCAAAGTAAGCTCAATAAAATATATGCAGCTGAAAATATGTGTTTAAGGGAGGCTACTAAACACAATTACAGTTTAAAAGTGATTACAAAGTGGTCGGCAGCGAAGGAATATATAATCTGTGTTTGTAAATACCTTGCAATAGGATGATCTAGTAAAAGGCACTCCAATATCTGCCGCCCATCTTTGGTAATAAGAAGTTCACCAGTGGATTTAATAAACAGAACTTGTCCCCCATCTGGACCAAAACAGCGGCACAGAATGTCCTCGAGAGATTCAGCCACTTGGAGGACTTTATTTATATCAATTTCCCTTGCGTAGTTCAGCATTTTTTGCTACCTGGGGAAAAATACATCTGAATATTATAGAAACAATGATATACAAATTGCTTACCAAGTGAAAATGTTCAAAAGGGCTATTTGATTTAAATGTATGAAATGCTATGGCATATTATCACTTTGTAAAGGCAAACAGTTTTGTTAACTGCTCTAATGCCGACTTATTTCATGTTCTTCTATTTTGTGCAAATACCGTAGTTGAGAGGAATACATTTTTTGTGTAGTCGGAATAATATTCCTCACATTTTTTTTTAAATGTAAAATATGTAAATCCAGCGGGCATCAGCCATGCCACACAAATGCATTGAATTTTGTTTAGAGGGAAGGCAGAGGTACATTCCCAAGAAAAGGTGTAAATTGTTCATACAATAAGTTCTTTATAGAATTTTGACAATTGCAACTGAACCCAAGTTTCGGGTGCAAATTGGTGCAAGAGATGGTATAAAATTGTATCGATACATGTGCCGCCTAAACTACTGGGGTTTTTTTTTTATATAAAAATACTTACTCATCATATACTGTAAGAAATACGCAGTATGTCCTCATCATATAATAAACACACATATAGATCATCATCATCATCATTGATAAAGAACACATATACAGCAGGGCAGATCTTTGCATGTGGGGGTCAGCAACATGTAAAATGTACAAACGCCCTGAGGGATAGGGGCTGACATGGTCACTCTTTGCTGCACTTACTGCATCAATGAAAACCAAGCCCACCGCAGAGCATGATGGGAGTAGAAATCCATAAGAGTCTCTGTAAAAGAGAGCATTTTCCCGATGGCTGGGCAATCTAGACCTAATTCATCAAACACAGATAAGACTGCTGTTTACTGTGCTTTATCTATTTTGCTTGAGGTTTGTTGCGGAGTCTGAAGAAAATACTTAATATACTCTTACCGTTAACAGGCTTATGAATCTCATTTATGGAATCACAGCTTTAGTTTCATCCACAGAGGGCTTTAAATCCGTCTCCATGTCAACAACTATCAGAAAGCCAATGCAAAAGTACAGAAACAACGCATCAACCAATCGAAGACCATGACTCAAGAGCAAGCTCAGCCTTCACCCAGCCAATCAGAAAAGCCCTTATATGTAGCTGTCAGTAAAGTTGGTGCCGTATGCTGCTGCATCTGCTTGTTTGGGCTGATTCAGTATGGATTAGGTAGCGCGCATGCGTAACAAAAGTCAGTGTTCATCGGTGTCAGTAATTCTGAAGAGATGTACTTCATGCAGTGAATTGTCCATGTTCCCCAGAGCTTTTGTGTCATACGCAATCACTTTATGTTTCAAAGGAAGAGGACTGTTGGAACAAGTGATCATAATCTAAAACTAGGTGTAATGTAATTAAGTTTTACTTTGCAGAGAGAGTGGTAGATAAATGGAACAGCTTCCTGGGGTTTTAAACCATTATGAAATAGGCGGACATTGATGTCAGTTTGAAAATGCCATTACATTTATTGCAGTGATCTAAATTACATTTGAAATGAGTTGCCTCTTTGTCTCCTATAGCATCCTCCTCTGGGTCTCTCCTTAACGCTACACAGCATTCATTTCATTTTAATGAACTTAAAGCAGCATCAAAAACTCTAGAATTTACACGGCTGCTACTTTAACTAAAAATTAATAAAATGACTGTTTTCTCAATTCTCAATTTCTAAAGGGAAACTCTCTGCCTCCATCTAGTGGCTGGAAGCAGCTATAGCATTGTGATGAAGAACATAATGGACCTTTATAAACACGCTCATCGTAATATGCACTCAAGCCATTCTGCGTCTTGACCGATGGCATTGCCATCATTATTGACCATGTATCTGGAGCAAATGGGGTTCTCATCATTGTTCATCTGAGATTGTTTTATAAATGTCTTTGTAATTCCTTTGGAACAAACACCAAGTGAAAGGGAACAGCACATGAAACTATTAGTGTCACAAAAGGCAAAAGCAGCGCTGCTGTTGGAAGAGACAGTTGCACGCAGTTAATTCTGTGCTTCTACAGCATGTTTTTACTTTCCCACTACATCAAAACCCTTTGCCGTTAGTGATTACTTACCGCAACCTGCAGCTACTTGGTTTGATGTGGGACACATTAAAAAATAATGTGCTGGCTGCTGGGGCTCAGTGGTACCTACATACACAAATTATTGAGTTTAGGTGTTTCAGCCATAGCCATTGCTAAGGCACAGTGGCGGAACTTCCGGGGTAGCGACTGCGACCGGGCCGTGGAGTTCTGCCAGTCAGGGCGGCTCAAGGGGCGCCCTTCTGTCTCCTCTGCTCCCTGCCACCTCCTGCCTCAGCGCTGCAGTGGTGGGAGTGTGAGGCATCTGTCTCGGGTGCCGGCGCTTCACGCTGAGCGCCGGCATACGGCGTCATATGCCGGCACTCAGCAGTGAAGCCGCGCACACTGTGGCAGAGCAGGGAGACAGAGGCCTCGTGCCCCCCCCCACCACAGGACTGCACAGTAAGTGGCCTACAAAGGGGGGTAGGGAGAGGGTAGATAGTGAGAATGGGGGGTAGGGAGAAGGTAGATAGTGAGAAAGGAGGGAGAGGGGTTAGATGGTGTGAGGGGGGATAGATGGTGTGAGAGGGGGGCAGATTGGGGTGGGGGGGTCCTTAACAGATTCTCGCACCGGGGCCCTGAGGCTTCTAGTTACTCCCTGCTAACGGGAGCATAAAATAAACATTGCAGCACATAAAAATTGCTTGTTCTCTGTAGCATCACCCGTTACACGGTTCCAAACTGCCTGCTCTGCATCAGCTTTATGAAACGGGTTTCCTTTTCCAAGCAGCTGCACGCAACGCAAAGAGCACTATGCTCAACGCCAAACTTCAACTGTAGTGGTGGAAAGCCTGCCGTCACTGGAGCAGTGAAAACATGTTTTTAGGAGTGATTAATCACACTTCACTATCTGGAAGTCTGATGGATGAATCTGGGTTTGGTGGATGCCAGGAGAACATTACCTACGTGAATGCATAGTGCCTTCTGTAAAGTTTGGTGGCAGAGGTGTAATGGCCTTTTCAGGGTTTACCCTCGGTCCATTGGTTCCAGTCAAAGGTAATGCTTCTAACTTTGTGGGAACAGTTTGGGGAAGGCCCTTTATTATTCCATAAAGACATGTTGGGTGAGGTTGGTGCGGAAGACCCTAACCACATTGAACACCTTGAATTGATGAATTGGAACCCCTTCTACGAGGCTGTTACAGCTGAAACTCCCATACGAAGGCCCATGGTTTTGAAACGGGATGTCTGACAAGCTCATGTAGGTGTGATAGTCAGGTGTTCATATACATTTGTAAAAACAGATATCAGTGGGAGTGCTTATAAAATAATTTTCTCTACTATAATAGTTCAAATAAATGGCAGGAACTTTGATATCCTTGATAAAGTATGTTTTTTTTAACCAAAATATATAAAAAAATCTGAACGCATCCGTTCAAAAATTTCTTGTATATAATGCAATGATCAAAACAAAATAAAACCATTGTATATACACGAGCACACAATTACAATAGATTTTTCCCATATAGATCAGACGACATATGAAACCATAAACCAGATATGTACAGTATATGAGAAAAAACTATTGTAATTGTGTACAAGTTTATATACAATGTTTTTATTTAGTGTTTTATATTCTCATTACTTTTGGTCATATAGCCATTAATGATTTTGCTGCTTACATGTAGCAGTTTGCATTGCAAAAAGCATCTTTCTGTGTAAGCTGAAAGACGCCAGCGCCTTGGCCTTAAGTAACATATAGCAAAACTTAATCTGTCTATCAAAAGAAATCAGGGAAGGAAGAACAATGTACTTTGAAGGCCTACCCATTAGCGTTTTAAATAGCATGTTTTTTCCTTTATTGATGGAAGGTTGAGTGACAAAGCCATCATAGTTAGAACACTCAAACCTTTTGCTTCTGAGTCAACAACTCTGGATTTATGGAATGCGTACAAAATCACTTTGTTCTTCATCTTGAAAGTGTCTTTCTTCACAGTGCAGGCTATAGCGTCACTGATTTAATGTGTCCCGGTACTTAAAGAAAGCCTATATTCTCTGCTTATCAAACTCTTTAGAGGAAAGAACCATATTCAGAATTTAGGAGAGTCTGGGCTCAATAATGGTGTGTGTTTTGGAGTACTTCACAATGTGGTATACAGTAGATAAGAATAGAAAACAAATATGGATAACAGAAGGAAACATTTTGCGTTGATCAATTACCAACTCCCACAGTTCCTCATGCAAACCTGAGTGGTGGCATTTCTTGACTTTTTTTACTATATAGTACGGATCCTGGCCCCAGGATCTACATCACCCCTACACTGCCCAGCACCTGTAGTCTATATTATCCGAGTTAGAGACACGCGTTTACTTCAACTCTATGGCTATAGAGAAAGAACAAATCCCGCAAAATCTCAATGACCTAATTTCTTTCCCTAAAACATGCAATACAATTTCTATAGGACATATACATCCCCGCTCTCTAGCAGCTACACCATCTAAGAAACTTCACCTAGCCGACGTCTCCAGCAGACTGTTGTCGGTACTGTAGACTAACTTTGATCCACTTCCTCTTAAAGCCAGAGACCCTGACTGATAAAAGTCCACAGAGGAAACAACTCCATCGTACAAGCAGGACTTCATTAGCATCGCCATAAAGAATCAGCTCAGTGTGGTGGTTGAAGCAGGGAATGCAACCCAAAATCTCATGACTGAAAACGGTCGCAGCCTCCAGGTCTGCAGATAAAGGGATTTTATTACCACAAAACGATGTTTTTGTCAATGCTTGCCTACATCACTGTATACAGGACTGAATTTTATACACAAGAATATTCCCCCCATTGGGCTTAAAATGCTTATTTGCAAAGACTTGGCAAAGTCCTGCTTTTTACTGGATGGGTTACTTGCTTAATCATGTCCACGCAAGCCTAGGGCTCTAACAGTTAAACAGCTAGTGGAGAAATATACGCCATGCTGTGTTATCCAATAGTGTCGTGTGATTTGGAGATAGATAGACACGGAATGCTGAACACATTTTTATTCTAATTGGAAATACAAAACTATTGACCAGTGCTAGTGCTTTAATTTCCAAAAAGCCATTACACAAGATGATGAACACGGATAAACATTTAACATGCTTCAAGACACAAGTTTTTATACTCCTGTTCCACTGTAGCTCTTCATCAGAAAAACATGTGCACTTATTGAAATAAATGTCATTCTGATCAAAATATAAATATCGTTAAAGGTTTATTCACATTCATTTTTGTCATGGGTTCAGATTCTCCACCATTACATAACACTGGTCCTTCTGAGCTTTTATTTAACAGTCTATTGTTTAAAAATGTAACAGTACAAAAAAAAAAACACCAAAAAAAAACCAAGCATCGAAGTTAAAATAACAGGCGTGCATATAAAACAGGAGTCCAGTTTACAAGGTGTTCGTTAATTGGTAGGAAAAAACCACAATTTGAACCAGCACAGGAACGAGAATTCACTTTAACCAGGTCAAACCGTGTTGGACCTTTTCCGTATCACAAAACATGTGCTACAACTTCCGAAACGAAAAGGTTTAGCCAAGTGCCGCGACAAAACACACGCAACATCTCACACAACATCTTCTGTTTAAAAGCTGTGAGTAGCAAATCTTTAAAAGAAGAGATCCCAATGAAGTCTCACTTGTGTCTCGGAGGTCACTGCTTGTTGTTATGGCTATAAAGGGTATGTCACAAAGTGTTATGACTTCATTATATATATATATGTATATAGTCATTACACACATACAAATGTTATGCCGGAATCACTGATAACGACACAGGGAAACATACACGAATATTGCTGCTTTATTAAATGCTCTGCAGCAGGAGGCAAAGAGGTGGGCTAAACTGGAAAGGCTATAGCAAGAGCAAAGTTATCTGACCAAGCATGGAGAAAGAGAAAGACAGAGTTTGGTCTTAAACCCGAACAACGTCTTTACGCATGTTTGTCAGAAAGGCACGGTTAACTATGTTCAGATTGCTCCCAGGCTTACAATATCATCAAAAAAAAAAGTGCAAGTGTAGATGTGCAAGATCTCCAGAAAGTGATAGTAATGTACAGCAGTTTTATACAGTTTAGCGTAACCTTTCCTGTGTCGCGTGGGCCGGCATCTTTACCGGCTAGAACAACAGGGTGTTTGTGGCGGCTTTAGTGTAACAACCTAGAAATGTAATCAGCAGGCACGCAGCGGTTCTGCTGAGCAGTACTGGTTTGTATGATACAAAGTGGGCATTTTTACATCTTTATGTATTAAATGTTACAGCTGCAAAAGCTAAAACTTTAAAGTTACATTGATAACTGTGCTCTGTGCCTCCTTAGGAAAAAAGCGATAATATTTTGGCTCTACAAACATGAACTATTTCAAACTTCCCATTGGATTGGATGTAAGACCGAACAGGAGATACAAAATACATGTTACTTTGTAAGGAAGCCCAGAGGCAAAAACAGACAAAACTTACTAAGTTTATATATTGCTTATACATAGTTTTTTCAGTTTTTTTTGTTACCGTCTCAGCATACCAATACAAAAAAGAAAGCTTGGAGTGCAATGTACAACATATGGCAGGCTGCAATCAAAGAGCTAAATGGTTTTAACTTTTTACAGAAAGATTAGCGACGGTAGAGAGCCTAGTAACAAAAAAGTGTTCAGAACCTCAATGCACAAAGAATGCGAGTATCTGTACAGTGCTTCTTAACAAACGGTGAAAATTTAATAAATCAAGGACACTAAATGCTTCAAATAATTTCAATTCTTCAATAAATGCACAGATTAGTGCAATGCATCCCTTTCATGGGTTAAACATTACAGGGCAGAGAAACACTCAAATATACAGTATGTATATGTATATACATATATATATACATACATACACACACATATATATATATATGCACACATATATATATGTGCTTTACGTTTAATAGTGGCAGTAAGAAAACACAACAATTCTCATCAGAGCTAGTTCATTTTTTTTCCCATAGCTGAACCAAAGATGAGGAAAACTGGATACATGAATAGAGATAACAATTCCTACACTCAGATTAAAGTGACAGTACACAAAGCATATTGTTTGGGTGAGGCATGAACGTGAATATATTATACGGGTATTCAAATCATCGTCCACATGGTGGCGCTATCATTGCTCTAATAGAGTCTTGAAATCGCTACAAAACTCTTGGCTTTTTACACCATTACATTCTGCTTTTATTTTTGGCAAACACAGGGTAGTATTTAACGCGTGTAAAGTGGTCTCCGTTTATGAAGTAATCAAATATGCATGGAGACAATGAAAATGCTTGTGTGCTACATACCAAGTCCTAGAGCTCAGTTGAACTTGGAATGAATGTTATTTTTATTTGCTAAGATTATTTTTTTATTTGCCAAGATCTCTCATGGTAGACTTGTTGCAGTACTGGTGGGGTTAGGTATTCCAGGGCCACCTCCTACCGGCAGCTAAGGCCCAAACCTCGTACTCTCAATCACACTGATCATTGGAAAACGACCCCCTTATGTATAGATCACAGCTCATCAAGAACCGTGTAGCTTTACTACAAATATGCTGCCTACTGAAGGATCAGAAGAGGATCAGCAAACACACTAAAGAGAGTAAAACAAGTTGTGGCAAGTGGATGAGCGCACACATATCCGAGGCCAAGTACAAAGCCGTTCAGCTGGATCAGAAGACATCATCAGCTGTGTCACATTCATTTGAAAATTCTAGTCTAGGAAAAGGGTCGGGTCATTTAAGTCTCCCACTCTACAAGAGAACCCACATTTGAGATAAGGCCAGTTTTATGGGCACAACAGAATTTCAGGATTTAGTATTGTAACAGCTATATATTTATATAGTTCCTCTCCTTGTTAGTCTAGGAAGTGTCATATTTAAAGCCACACTGTAACATTCTAAGACTTTCTAAAATATTACAAGTAAATATGTTGCAATGATACCTCATTTATTATTTTAGGATATTGGAGTAGAACTGGTAGACCAGTAGAATTAATTGGTCCCGACAGGTGGAAATGGACAAGAGATCTGCATACAATCACACCTGGATGTCACCTTAGCACACAGGTGCAATAATAAATAAATGGTGCCGCGCATGCTCTATGGTAAAAACAAATGCATACACCGCACATTCCACATGTAACATGTGCATCGTACAAGTTGCCTCTAATCAATGGCTCAACCATAAACTCTTTGCGGAGTATGGGATATTCCTGTTACCCTGCGTTCATCTGTACAGGACTGAAATGTTTGGACAATAGCTTTCCATTGTGATGCCGCAGAACCTTCCTTCGTTACTGATCCATGAAAGCATGTGCTCAGGTATTTGTGTGTCCAAATTTGTAATAAAATCATTTGCGCGTCATCTATGTGGTCGATAGAGGACAATTCCCTAAGAATATGGCGTGGCTCCAGGCTTGTTTTCAGATGCTCGTCCCTAGCTGGATTTGAGCCCAGTCGGCGTCAGCACATGCAGCGCACCCTCTAGTTACTGGACTGTGAGGGACTAATGCTCTACACTGATCAACGATGGGCATAAATCATATACACATATTACATACATGTATATGTATGTGTATATATTATATATCTATACATAGAGACACACACACACATACATATAATATATATACACATACATATACACACATGCACCTTAAAGAACAGGATAAGCACAAACATTGCAACGTGTAGAGATAGATAGGAAGAGGGTGCTGGCACTTTCACATTTGAGCAAAGGGTGACTTCGATCCTGAACACATGAACATATAATGTTTCTGGAGGTTTAAGCCATCAAAGTCAAATGAATTTAAGTCCAATAGGTGGAAGATGTAACACGTTGCAGAAGTTGGCTGTAGGCCACATCTAAAATGATAATGGTCCCAATCCAAGGGTAAAGTTTCAGAGAGAAGATTACTTTTAAAAGGATCTGGTTACTTCTTTTCACTTGAACAAGTAGTTGATGGTGATCTGAAGCAATATCAGGAAGATAATGATACAGTAGTCTCTCTGCTGAAGAAAGCTGTTCTCTGTGGAGGAGGTGTTGGTAGTTACACGGTTACGGAGAGCAATAATGTTCCTACAAGAAGCAACAGAACAAAAATAAATATGTCATGTATATTACAGACAAGCATACAGTCATACAAGTAACAAATTAGCACAACTGGCACAGTTCCACTACTCAATGGGGTCTTATTCGCTAAAAAGGGCATTTGAAGTTTGTCCAATATCAAAAAGCGGACTTCTTTATACAGGTCCAACTCGGCTCTTCTGCAGGGGTTTGCTCTTGATAATGAATAGATATCGGGTAATTGAAATGTTTAACCCTTCCACAAACTTCTTATTTAGTGGAGAGACCCCAATATCTGTATATCTGTAGTAGAATAGCCCATCTTAATATAAACATGTATGTAGCAAATACATATTTCATCAGAAAAAAAGGTGCCATGGCTGACATGTTCATTCTTTAAGCTAGAAGATCTAGCAGCAAGTTGAACCTGATTTGCTCATTTGCTACAAGCTGAATGAAGGGTACCCCGTCTGACTGATCCCATGCTTTATGTAGACAGTTGACTATGCATGGAACAGACTCCAAAAACTGTGGCCCCTCCGCCTATTCGGTGTGCTTATAGACAAGTGAAGGCAGCAGGCACTGCAGGTGTGCACAGCACACCCCATTCAATGAAGTTCTAATCATGTATATATATATATATGTATATTATATATACACACACACACACATACATAATATACAAACATATACATATATGTCTAAATTGTATTAGCTAGGCTTGAGCAAGGTCACCTGTTTATTTCTTCTTGAGTCCTCTTTATGGATTCTATGGCACTTTGAAGTTCTCCATGATCTGCCCCTTTTTTCCTGACTCGGGTGCTATGTGTTTGTAGTTGTGCTAAGAAAGTGACAAAAACAATGCATTCATTATCAGTTGCATACACATATGTCAGTGTTTTGGCATTTATCCACGAAATATGCGTGTACTTCAGTTCTAAGATATAGATTTCAATGTTGGCTGCTAGATGACACAGCGGCTAGGGAAAATGTAAATACGTGGATCCATAACACAGCCGTCTTCTTACACATTTTTGAGAAAACGCCATGGCAAGGTTTGCAGAGTAATAGAACATACATTAACAGCATCAGATTAAGACCATGTTTTTAAAGTCTCTTTATGAACAGAGAGTTCAATTGGAGAACAAATACTACTAAAGATCTGAATGCAGTTAAGACCACTAAGGGTCTGTCTATTGTTTTTATTAAGAGGATGAAGCGTGCCAACAATGTGTGGCATTTCATTCAGCATGGGCTTTAGCCCTTTAAGTGTCAGAGGGCTAATGAAGAAGTACATGTTCTAAGGTGGGCTAAAGGTCTTCTACCTTCGCTCCCCGACGAGTCTTGGTTATCTAGTTCCGGGGAAGAGCATCCACTCTCGCCTTTCTTGGGCTGGCTGCTTGTTTTGTGTTTTAGTTTTGGAACACAAACCTACAAAGAAAAACAATTCCATATGTTATTAACGCAAATCATTTAGCGCACACAACAACTGAAACACTTGTTTGTTAGCTAGAAGGTTTTAGCTGGCAATCAGAACTGCACAAAGATGCACATTTCTTACCACTCTTCCATTTATTGTGTTTATTAAACCAGAACAAAGGACACCTCACAGGGCCGGCACCTCACAGTATTTAATATAGGGGCAATTGTCCGCCTTCATTACGGATTGTCATTCTTTTCCCAATATGGTACCACTTTTTTTACTTTATCTCTAGTATAATAGCAACTACAACGATCAAAGTTGTAATTTCTTTGTTCCAAAAATATATTAGACAAAACAAAGCAAGGAAGTCAAAAACTTTAATTTTTGTGTTAAACCATTAAAGTTCCCAAATGGAGTATAGGGGGAAAAGAAACAGTTTTGTGCCTAAGCCTATTTCCTTTCCATGACAGGGCATTGCTAGGTTTAATCCCAATATCAAGCAATAGAAATGATTATATATATATGTTTCGCTATAAATGTGTTATATATATATATATACAAACAACAGTTTATAGCGAATAAATATATATTATAGTAATTATATATATATATACATACATATACACAGCATTTTACACATAACATTATCTTCCTAATGCTACAGACAAGTTATCAAGTAACTATAATACTTTCTCATGCGCCTCGTCACTGAACAGTCGCCATGCTAAAACCTTGCTAACCGAACATCACTGACCTAAAAAGTCCTTCTTGTTACATCACATACCGCATCCTGTCTTAACAACGGACTTACAAAAACAGATGGTCATTATTAAATATACTGTTTGGTTCACATTGTTACTGCAATACATACATTAAAAATAACCGAAAATAAAAATAGGTCATGCAGGAGTGTAAATGTTAGTAGTACGAGTTAGGGAGACCCGTATGGCACTGTACATGATGTGTCAATGAATGCAACAAGGTACATCAGCTCTTCCTAGTTCCCCCAGGCACTTAATAACATCATGGCATGGGGCAAAGCGGGGCATTTCTTATATCCTTTTGTGAAATGATTCAGTGTAAATGGCGTGAGTGCTGTGGGAAGTGACAGGGGTTAGATAATACGAAATGAGCAGAAACAGATATTTTTGGTGTCGTTATTTGTGGAGTTTTTGGTTACCCTTAGTAGGGAGACAACAGTCAATTATTACTTGCATACTTCAGTTATGACTTCTGTTTATGCTCATTGCAAAACATAAACATAATGGAAATTGCCTGTTTCAAAATGGAAAGAAAAAAGGAAAAACACAATCTGTGGGTGCCAAATCGACATGGTATATCCATGCTACTGTAAACCACAATGTCGCTGGCCACAGGATCTGAATCATTCAGAACACCGGACATTTGCAACAATGCACGGTGTGTACTAACAACCAAACTCATGCCAGTACAATTGTCTCAAGGACATAAGACCAAAACACCAGTAATATTGCCTCTAGGGTTATCAACCATTTATATTCAACACTGTATTATACTTTGAAGGTAAGTGGGTGTTTTTGCCCTTAATTTAGCTGTAAAAAGTCATTAAAACCATTACTGACCTCTCCTGTTTGGGGAAAAAAAGGATGACAATGTGGTAATGTGTTGCTCACTTAGTTACCCAAATCTGTCTTATTACAGAGATGAACTGTCACCCCACGGCATAACACAAATGTTGGTTCCATTGGACCAATTAATCAAGCAATGATTGTTCCTGGAGGGGCTTAACTCTAAACGGAACGCTTCTCACGGTCCTAGAAACACTATAAAAATACACCTGTGTGTGTCTGATCCCATACACCTACAATAAACCTACGTGCGTCAGAATTGCAGGGCTGGCAGGAGACAGATGCGTAGTTGAACTGGTTCTTCGTGCTGCCATTGTAATTGTACCAGCGCTGCTCTAGAAGCAGGACTTTGTTGCTAAAGGTTAGTTCATTGAACTTTGACATATGCATCCTGGAGCTTAATAGGACAGAGATGAGAAGAAACCCATTCCTGCTTTCCAGCTGTGAGGACTACCTGAAAACTGCATTTCACCCGCTTTGCCCCTTGGTTACAGAGACTAATTACACTGCCTGAACGTACCATTGGAGTCCTGTGCCTCACTTTTGTCTGGACGGCACCTTCTTTTTCAAACTGTATCAAGTCGTTCAGAGGATCCCAAGGCCGGGTGCTAAAAAGGCAAAATATGCGGTGCTCACACAATATATGGATACATCAAACAACAAAAAACATATTAGAGAACCTCAGCAGCAAAATCACTCAATAATTGTTTCAATAATACATCTGTCAGGGCGTTTAAGCGACATGGCATGTTTAACCCCTTCAATCCTAGGGGTTTTTGGTACCTCAAAGCCCAGAGAAATGTTGCAATTTTTGGGGTATGTCGGTTCAGCGATGATTCTCTTTTCCTGTGAATAGTGTACCCATGTAAACTATATATTGTTTTTTCAAGGAGAGATAGAGCTTTCGTTTGATACCATAGTTGGATGATTAGCTGAAAATTTAGAATGAGAAATTTAGTAAAAACTAGCGAAGATTAGAAAAATAAACTAATTTTTTTTTACATTTTCCCTCTGAATCCTCACAAAATTAGGTAAAGTGATGGAAAATCCCCTCCAAGTTTATTAATTCAGGTGTCCTGATTTCAGAAATACCTAATTTATATAGATTTTCCAGAATTTGCCAGCTCCAGGGAGCATACTATTAGGTGTACAATTTTGTATAATTTTTATGCCTATGGCTTAACGGGTTTGGGGGTTGTGAACGGGGGCAGGAGGGTTATGCTAGGGCAATGGGAAGTAAGGTTTTTTAATAATTTTTTTATTATCTTTTTTTATATATTTTTTTTTAATTTTAATTTTTTTACATTTGTTTTTATTTTTTATATATTCTTTTTAACAGTAATGGTTAGAGGTCCTCCTAGGGACCTCCTGAATGCCGGCTTCTGCTGTCAGGGGGGGTCCAGGCTGTCAAACGACAGCCTGGTCTCCCGTGCAGCGGCAGGGATGTGCCCCTGAGGCTGGACGTTCCGGGACGTCCATAGGGGTTTCTTAATAGGCGTTTTTTGGACATCCCGGTACGACTATAGGGGATTGAAGGGTTTAATATTATACCCTGTTGCCAATATATTTTATATTGAAAAAATCTTATATTGAAAAGCATTTTCTTGGGCCCCGCTCCACGCTTCCTAGCATGCAATCAATCCCTCTGCTCCCGCACCAAAAAAAAATATTTGCTACACTGACTGCAGATTAGGGGAAGACTGTCAGTGCAGTCTTCTCTCCTTCTGACCCTCCCGTGACATTGAGAGGTCCTCTCCCCCATAATCAGTCCCTTTGTCCCCTCATTCGCTAAGCCATACCTCTCGTTTACTTACTCCCTGTAGTCCAGGTATAGATCAAATAAACAACACATGGAAACAGCACTTGCACGTGTAGATCAACTGAAGTCATAGAAATGCTATATTTGTATGGAAACATAGCATAGCAGGTTAGATCAACACATTAACACACAAACCCAGCATTGCAAGTATTGATCACCTGGAATTCACATAAAACTCAACATGAAAGTTATAGATCAAATAAACAATACATGGAAACAGCACTGCAGGTATTGATCAACTGAATAAGACATACAAACCCTGTATTTGTGGGTAAACATAAATAATGTATGGAAACATAGCATAGCAGATATAAATCAACAGAATAACACAAAAACCCAGCTTTTCAGGTATAGAACAATTGGAATTCACATAAAAACTCAGCATTAAAGGTATAGATAACCCCCCTACATTACAGGCATAGATCAAAGGATGCACACCCCAATGCCAGCCCTGGCGTCCACGTTCCCCACAAAGAACCAGCACCCAGATAACCCACACATAGGACTTGTCATCTCTGTCCCCAAGCAGCCCAACATGAGGCAACTTTGTCCCCAAACAGCCCGTCCTGTGCCATCCTTATCCCATAACCACCCTGTCTGTGCCATCTTGGTCCCCAAGGCTAAAACACCCTGCTTGTGCCATCTTTGCCTTTCCACAAATCAATTGTACATCATTGATATACACAAACACTTTTATAGTCACTAATTCATACGTTCAGTCACACAATCATTTATTCTCTCACTTTCACACAACTTATTTACATATATTCATTAATGAACTCTCTCAACTTCATTAACAACTCTCCCTCATTCACAAAAATCATCCACACATTAATTCATACTTTCACTCATTCACACAATTCATACACACACAAATTCATACTCTCATTCATTCACACAATTCATACACACATTAATTCATTTATTCTCACTCATTCACACAATGCATCCACACGTTAATTCATTATGTCACTCATTCTGACTCTTTATTTCAATATTACTGATACCCTCTTTTCTCACTATGAACCCCCTCTCTCCCCTTTCTCACTTTCTACCCCTCTCTCCCCCTTTCTCACTATCTGGACACATTCTATCTTAATAGGTGGTTTTCCTTTTATCATTTTATAATATTACAGTGAGATGTCTTTTTTCCTTTTCATCTTGTTTCATTTTGCCTGTTTATCTATATTTTTAGATCAGCTACGGAGCAACAGATCCGGTTCTATCCAACAAACGTTTATATCCAAATTTCTATCAGACCCTTCAGAATGACCAGGCCCAGTTTGATGCCGTTGTAAAGTTACTCAGATATTTTGGTTGGAACTGGGTGGGTATCATTGCCTCGGATGATGACAGCGGAGAAATGCAGCGTCGGGAGCTGGAGAAAATGGCTGCCATCCATGGAATATGTATCGAGTTCTCCCTACAGTTACCTCCCAATAAATACTATAAACATATAGAGGTGATAAATAGAAACAGACGTATTATTAACAGAGCAACCTCGCAGATTGTGATACTCTGCGGGACAGCATCCCTCCGCTCCATGTATTTGTTCACGGATGAAAGTGGAGACATTCGCCAAAAGACTTTTATAATCCCTGCCAGCTGGAATCTTATCATTTACAATAGCAGTGTGTCTTCCAGTCCATTTAATGGTAGTCTGGTATTTACACGTCCTGATAAAATGATTCCTAGTCTTCAGAATTTTCTAGAAAATGTCAGGCCATCAAATCGACCCAACGACATTCTACTTGAAGATATACGGGCATATTACTTTAACTGCTTAACATCCAATCCAGTCTGGAATAGAATAATACAAAACTTCTTCAAAACCGGTTACAGAAATTGTAGTGCGACGGAGGGAATCATTAAACTTGGCCGACAGCACTATGACACTGTTAGATTTGGAACCACGTATCACGTATACAAAGCAGTTTACGCCATGGCTTCTTCTTTGCACAAAATGCAATTGTACATTATCAGGAATCCAATGAACCCAATACCTGTGCATGAGGTAGTAACCAGATAATAAAAACAGTTTGCGTTTAGACAAGGCTGTTTTAACACTTTTGCTGTGCTCGTGTATAGCTGTAATTTAGTGAACCCACACAAGTTATATATCGGTTTTTTCAGGACAAGAAGGGCTTTTACCTTTTTTCACACGTATTGTACTTTAGGTATGAATTTACAGCTCCTGGTATAACTCACTGTCAAACAACCCAATATGTGTTCAGCAACATCCCCTGAGTACAGTGATACCCCACCTTTGGGAAGAGCACATTCTACCACCATGTCCTCATCGGGACATCTTTGAAGCTCAATTTACTCCATCAAGTCATATGTGTTTGAAAACTAGACACCCCTGGGTATTTCAAATGATGGCATTTTAACCCTTTCCATGCACTTATTCTGCCACCAGCCTTTGTCAAAATTTGTGGTGGTATTGTTTGTGTGTTTTTCCCCCCACACACATTGTACTTCAGATGTGAATTTACAGCTCCTGGTATATATCACTTTCACCCCAATATGTGTTCAGCAACATCTCTTGAGTACAGTGATACCCATGTATGGGTTTGTCTGGTTCTTTGGGGCTAAAAGGCCACATTTGGGAAGTGCGCTTTTTTCATCTTGGTCAGTCTGTGCCTATTTTTGGACTTTTCTTTATATTTTGCTGGAACTGGATGGTTCCCCTGATGGTGACATGACTGTATAATTTTTAACTGTTACCACATTTTTTTAAAATATTTTTTGGCTATTTAAATGTTTTCAATTTTTTTATTATTTTGTAAAAATATTTTACTAATCACATTCTGATTATAAAGCTGGGCTCCTTTGGTAAAAAATCTTTACCAGTGGCGCTTGTGACTGCTCTCCAGAGTGGTCACAGTGCCATGGGGTGAGTGCAATTAAACCATTAAAACCCCTAAACTCTTTTAAAACTATATAACATGAAGACCTTCATGAAAGACTTCTATATCAACTTAAATAAAGTTTCAAAAAATGGCAAGTTCTCTCACCTGAAGACAATTGAAATACTGAGAGTGCAATTCTCAACTAAGAGCAATATGCATTTCTGTCTCTAGGGGCGCTGCAGGGAAAAAGGTTTCCGTTTGTGGCTGGGCTCTGTAAGAGGTTACATTTATCTGACAATTTAGGTTATCTTAATAACCTTTATCTAAATGATTCGTATTAATGCTCTCCCCCCCAGCACAGTGTAATGTTTACCTATAATCTGGCCAATCCATTGTTTTTCTTTTTCTCCTCTCATGTTCTTATGTATAGTTTTTGTAACAAAAATAAAGTTTGAAAGCGGATTTAGTTTATTAATCACTAAATAAGCTGTACTTTTATTTCAAGCATAAAACTTTAATATACACCACATTTCATGTTCCCAGTGTAACAAAATAATTTTCAATTTGTAAAATTACTACAAAAAAAAAAATTTTTGCCATTACTTCAAAATTTCCAGAAATGTTACTTCTCTAATCAGCATTCAACATCTTGCTATGACACATAGTCTAAGTTAACAGTGAACTGTATTGCATGTGAAAAATAATACCTCGTTTCTCAGAAAGCACATATGTGAGTGCCCTGAAATGGTTAATGAATTGACATGTATGGTACCATTTTTTGGACATACAGGGAGAGTGTTTCATGCAACGGACCCCATCCTGTGCCTTTCTCTCACCTCCATTCCATCCTGGTAGGGTAGGAATGAGGCATGGGTTGGAGTCACACATCCACTAAAGAATGCAACATCATCCAGGTCTGGACAGAAGAGGCGGATTAACACTTGGGGGGACAATGGGCAACTGCCCCAGAGCACCTGGTGGCAAAGAGTCTCTACCTGCACGTGAGCAATAGAAATTTTGGGTTTCGATACTGGTCCAGGTGCACAAGTCTACCAATAATGTAAAACTGCGTGAACAGAAATCTAGTTATTTTGCTTAAAAGATGGCAATGGCATGAAAACGTACAAAGTACACAAAATATATAATATTCCGAAACCATTAAATGTTACAGCACTTTTTAAGAAGAGTTCACTTCAGAGATCCCACCGGAGAAGAGGTCTACTTTAAAGAAAATGGAGAGATGTCCTCAGTGTATCACGTAAAGAATCAGATTTTTTTACCAAATGGAACCAACATAGAAAAGCATGTTGCAATCATTGACCTATCGGCTCCGGAAGGGAAACAGCTCAACATTCGCCAGAGGCTTATAACTTGGAAATACAACACCAAGGAGGTCAGTAGCATTGAGGATGTCGGAATGCTGCCCTTAGACAATGATCCTTTAACTGCTATGTTCACATATTTTAGCAAAACTGCATTTATTTTACAACAACATGTATAGTTTTCAAAGCTGGCAGGCCTGCCCTATGACCAGTCTGGAAGTCCCATCCATACAGCGGGCTGCCACAGTTTAGGGCTGACCCTGGGGTTACATGATATAATGTGACCCAGTGTGGTGCTACGACATCAGCAATGAGAAGGAGTGTGCATATATGTGCAAAACGTCAATCACTAATAGCCACCAAAAGTCCTCTGAAGGATAGTTGAGTGTATGAGAACCGATAAAAGCACAAACTCATTAGCCTACAAGTTGCTAGTATGAGTTGGAACTAAGTTCCAACTTGCAAAATTCACCCCATGACCCCAGTAGGTTGCAAGGTGACCTTCCATAAAATAAAAACCATAAGGGGTTGATAATAGCCTCTTCTCCCACCCCATTCGCAGTAGGGTAGTAAAAAAATACACCTGGGGGTGTATTGCCATATATACCCCCCTTCACATCCATCCCCTGTTAAAGATCATGATTGGTTAGATATTAATTATTATTATTATAACAAAAAAACACTATGGGAGGCCTGGACCCCAAACCACACCTCCATCCTGGTGGGTGAGGGGCCACACAGTCCACATCGCTAAGGAAATAATTTCACTTACCTTTTCAATGTAGGTCCAGCGGAGATCACCAAAGCCATCAGTCCTCAATTTCAGCCCAAACGAAGGGGCCAAACAAAATATTTTTTTAAAGGCCTGGTGAAAAAGTTAAAAAAAATGCAAAAAAAGTAATCTATCAACCGATAGAAAAAAGGCCCCTAGTTGCACAGTATTACACGAGCATCAGTATTCACTCCTGGGCACCCCCAGTGTTTGGAAGCTGTATTGAATCGTTCGTTGACTTAAATGGGGACACAGACTTGAATGGGGAGTGTACATTGATGTCATGTTATGTATTAACCATGATATACTTGATAATGTGTAGCCACTGGTGTCTCCCACCAATGGGTTGAGATTTATTTGGGAATTTATACAAACTATAAATATTGAATATTAGCATATTAGATATATTTTCACCTTTAGATTACAGTCCAGACAAGGAAACTGAAAAAACAAAAAAAAGTTACACATAAATAGCATACAATGAGCGTACTATAAAATGAAATATAAATGCCCCAAAAAAGACAAGAATTTTCACTTCTCTGTGATCCTCCTTATGATAGATTACACCAATATGTGATGTAATAGATTAACATTACTGAACCATATGTGATACATTCTAGATACATTTTCTCATTTTATTAAGGATTCCTTATGCCACCATCCACAACATACACCAGCTAAGAGGAAAATCTTGATGATATAGCACCAGTCACAACATACACAGAGTAGTAGAACGAGTGCCTATGGAGCACAGCACCTGTTACACCCACAACACCTAGCTACATCGCACAATTATTGTAAGACATCCCACCATTTTCCAGCTTCTGTCACAAAACCAAACACAATCGCAAACGGGTGATATAAGTATAGTCTGATGGCCTGGCTACAAGTTGTTCGGATCCATACGCAGGGTGCCTTGCGCTACAGGATTGCGACAGAATGAAAACAGGTTGAAATGGGTCTTATTCCTGGCATTGTTTCTGTCCATGACATTTTTGGCTTTTCAGGTTCCTTATTCTCGTTGTTCCAAAGACTGTCCTTCTGGGTATAGAAGGGTTTTACAAAGGGGAAAGCATACCTGCTGCTTCGACTGCGTCCAGTGCTCAGAGGGAGAGATCTCCAATAAAATAGGTAAAAATACCAAAGATATAACGTGCATTCATTATTAGTATACAAATTTTCGAGGAAGAGAAAAGTATAGAGACCAATAATGTGAATAGTATTTTTTGCTCATGAGTAAGGCCACAGTATTTGTGGTCAGAACATTAAAAAGAATTGAGGTATGGATTATCACACGGAGGCTTGAAATATCTAAGAAATAGTCTATTACCTCCTTCATTGCATCCTCCAACATCTTGGGGCCGCTATTGCATAGGAGTATATATTAGACTTGGGCATTCAGATTTATGCAAATTTTACTTTTTAAAGAAACAAAAACTAAGCAGAAAGCTCTGAATTTTCATTTGCATTTTGTTTTTTTCACACACTCTGTCACGTTCTCATTCACACTCTCTCACGTTCTCATTCACACTCTCTCGCTCTCTCTCAATGTCTCCTTACCATCTCCGCCAGGTATCCCTGTCTCCTTTCCCACAGCTCTGCTTCTTGTCTTGTCTCTTCTTGTGCTTTTGTCTATGCCCGCTTCTCCATGAAACGCTTCTCCTTCAATATTCTGCCCTCTCAGAGTACTTCTGCAAAAGAGCAGAGCCACAGGGACCGCTTATCCCCTATTCCTCCAGTGGTTCACAGAGAAGCGGACGAAGAAAGAAGAAGCGGTAAGGGAAGAAAATGGGACTGGGACACAAAATGGACAGTGGAGAAAGTAGGGAGACATAGGGAGTGTGAGAAAGAATAAGTGCGTGAAAGAGCAAATGAGGGTGAGTGACAACTATTTTTTTTCCAAATGTAACAAGCCCTCCGAATTTCATGTGAACCAAAAGGGCAGGAAACAACATATGTTGTTTGCCCGAAAGCAAATGGACCAAAAACAAAACTAAAAATCGATGTGCACAAGTGTAGTATATATATCCTCCCATGCAATTATTTCAGAATCTACTGACAGTGGGCACAGATTGGATTATTTTTTGTGTGTGTGTGTTTATTTATTTATTTATTTCCTTTTTCTTGGCTGAAAATGCAGAAGATGTATCTAATATAATGCTCCTGGGTTGAAAATAGATTGAAGGAAAGTGATGTTAGGAATAAGGAAACATAGAAACAAGAGGGGCAAAGAGAAGGGAGGCTATTCTGAAATGGAATCTTTGATAATGTGGTATGTTCATGTTACCATAAATTATGTGTTTTTTTAAAATATTTTACTATATTTGCTAGACAAGGACTCTTGTCAAAAATGTCCAGATGACCAGTGGCCAAATGAGAAGAAGGACAAATGCGTTAAGAAGCCCACTGAGTTTTTATCATATGATCGGGATCCAGTTGCCATGGTTCTTTGTATAATCTCTGTTACCTTATCTGTCATAACCTTGGTTATCTTGGTTATATTTATTTTGTACCGAGACACCCCCATTGTCAGAGCTAATAATAGGAATCTCAGTTTCGTCCTCCTGGTCTCCATCATGCTGAGCTTCCTCTGTGTGTTTCTGTTCCTTGGTCGTCCTGTGGATATAACCTGCATGCTGCGCCAAACTGCTTTTGGGGTCATCTTCTCAGTAGCTGTGTCTTCTCTGTTGGCCAAGACCATCATGGTCTGCATCGCTTTCAAAGCCACCAAACCCGGCAGCAAATGGAGAAAATATATTGGAGTCAAAATACCCAATTATGTTGTGTTTATTTGCTCATTTATTCAGGTTGTAATTAGCATCTGCTGGTTGTCTATTTCCCCTCCGTACCAGGAAATGAACACTCACTCCTACCCTGGAAAGATCGTTATTCAGTGTAATGAGGGGTCAGTGGTTGCCTTTTACACTGTTCTGGGGTACATGGGCTTCCTGGCCGCTGTGAGTTTCGTTGTCGCTTTCCTGGCCAGGAAATTACCGGACAGTTTTAATGAAGCCAAGTTCATCACCTTCAGCATGCTGATCTTCTGTAACGTCTGGATCTCTTTCATCCCGGCTTATATGAGCGTTTCAGGGAAAAACACAGCAATTGTTGAGATTTTTGCAATATTAGCTTCTAGCTTTGGGATTCTTGGTTGTTTATTTTTTCCTAAATGCTACATTATTCTTCTAAGACCAGATATGAATTCAAAGAAACACCTGCTAAGATTGGAATGTTAAATAAAAAACTCTATTACAGTAGAAGATATGTTTTTAAATAGAATCATTTATTGTGCTATGTTTATAGTGAAATACACTTTTTAGCCCAGGTAAAATTATAAATACTAAAGGAAGGGTAGGCAATATTCATCCAAGAGAACATCTCCAGAACATTATTGGCTAAAGATAGTATATTTGGCGCAAAGATTTTTGTCAACTCATTGAGTAAGCAAATAAAAGAGCAAATAAAAGATCATTTTAGGACTTTCTGTCCCCTGTCTAAATTTCCAAAAATGTTATACATGACAGATTTTATCAGTTTATATTTCACCCAGAGTCGGCCGCTACATCAGTCCCAGTGGGTCCATGGGACCCAAGCGACACTTTGACAGGGACTGCAATTTCTTCCAGAATAGATTTGTGGAGAAAGAGAAGCTTTTCTGCACCTCTCTTTTAAAGTGAATCTATATATGGAATATTCTTGCCTTTCAGGGCACTTCCCCATGTGGACAGTCTCTCCCCTTCCTCCTATCGCCTAGAAGCTCCACCCTTTTGCAAAAGTGTACCGAGAAGCCAGGCGCACAGAGAAGTCGGAGAAGTCAGAAGAAAGAAGACACAGGAGAAGCTGTTAAAAAAAGGAGACAGAAGAACAAGAAAAGGCAAGAGAAGAAGCAGCGCTGTGGGAAAGGAAACAAGGACACGGGAGAAATGGGTGGAGAAGGTAGAAAGATGTTGAGAGTGTGAAAGTGTGGTGTGTGAATGAGAGTTTGAGAGTGTGAGAGGCTTGCTTTTTGTTGCAAATTAGGCAAAGGCATGCATTTTAGGTCTGGACTGCACTGATAGTTGGGACCAGTCTGATATCCTAATGGATGTTTTTTTCTGTAAAGAAGCCAATGAACAAAGAAGGTACCTTCCTATAGGGCAGACTATTTCAACACTCTCTGTTATTTTTGAGTTGAGGCTCACACTACGCACACATTTGACCTTGGCCTGATTCTGGACTACTACAGCTTCCTCATGTTCTGTCTGGCCACAGCGAGCGGGCCCTCCCGGCCACAGTGCCCTGTCCATGGGTTATCCAGCTACAGCGCCCTGTCTACACCTTGTATCCGGCCTGTGCCACGCTCCCTATCTACACTTTGTATCCAGCCTGTGCCATGCTCCCTATCTACACTTTGTATCCGGCCTGCGTTACACTCCCTATCTACAGTTTGTATCCAGCCTGTTATGCATCATGGGGTACAAACAGAGACCATCATATCCCCTGCAACTAGACTCCCCCTGACTCCCATGCCCAGCTCCTGACAAAAGTATTTCTACTTCACCACAGGACAAGGAGGACCTGAAAAAGACAATCCGTGACTAGTGTTTCTTTACCTGTCTGGACCCATTTGTGCTGTCTGGGGAGGGTTTCCAGAGCCTGACTTAGCAGGATCTGGCTGGGAGCGGTAAGGCTAGGAAAGTATAACTAGAGTGGGCTTCAGTGGTAGCTATGCTTCATTTTCTGTTTTGGGGATAATAAAAATACATAATTTGCTAAAATACAGTGTTCCTGAGCCTTCTTGCCAGAGAGGATAGTGCTTAATGCCCTAAAAAGTGACATTTATGAATCTTAGCTATAAAAAGGGGGTCATACATAACAAAACCCTGTTAGCAGAAATCAGGATTAGTTATACTGGGCGGAGAGTATATAATATTATAATATTAGGAATATACAGAACAGGTTTAGTTATACGGGCCGGATGGTATATAACATATAATATGAGGAATATACAGATATATAATAGGTTATAAGCATAGCTAGGAACTTCTGGTCTCCGGTTACCCAGAGACTTCCCTTGCGGGTCGTGGCCAGGACTGCCCATTGAGGTCACCGGGCTGTCCCGTGAGGTTGGTGGGAGTTCCCGCTGATGCCGGGGGCGTTCCTGGTGACATCAGTGGGAGTTCCCGCTGGCGTCAGTAGGAGTTCCGGCTGACGTCGGGGGCGGTCCCACTGAGGGCAGCAGGAAACACCCCCTTTTAAAGGGAAAATGGGTGGCGATCGGGGTATGTCAAGACCCCGCTCCCACGACCCAGAGGATTCAGGTCTTGACCCGGAGAAGCAGTGCTCCATCCAGCAATCCCAGGTATGGTTATAAGGACAGGATTAGTTATACGGCCGGAGAGTATATATATAATATGAGGAATATACAGGATATAACGGGTTATAAGGACGGGATTAGTTATACGGGGGGAGAGTATATAATATATAATATGAGGAATATACAGGATATAATATAATATATATATCATCCATCGTGTATTTGCCTGTTGTGTCATATGATCAGTATACCTGAGAGTGGATATCAGGGGTTCTCTTTTGATGGTAAAATTATTATTATTGAATTATATTCCCATATCTGGGAACTCTCCGACTGAAGCTCCGTTTCTCTGGGTCTCGGGTCATCATCATGCCTTTTCTCCATTTTTGACCCAAAAGAAGAGCTTTTTTGGAGGTTTCTTGGTGTCCAACCTTTACAATCTCTATTATCAATAAATGTGCATTGAATAGCGAGTCTTATTTTACTGCCAGGGAACTGAGGCTTTCAATCATTTTAAAGCTCCAACATAGTCTGCAGCCATGTACAAGAGCGCTCCTAATGAAAATAATAGAACGATTTAGTGAAAGGAACTTTGTATGATGCGAAGGTACCGGGTTTATGAATCATTAGGGGCGTCCAGTATCGGCCCTTGGCGGTCGAGGAGACAAAGCTTGCAGGTAATACTAATGCTGCACAGAGATAAATTAACATAATTGCCTCATTAACCAACAATTACGGAATCTCAAGAATCCTGGCAGACCCGCGGCCTCTAAGGGCCGTATCTGACGTCCACGTTCTAATGCTAATGACAGACGAGGAACATAATTAATGACCCCTTCGATCAAACGCGCCTTTTTCAGTCCGATGGACTCGTCGGACGGGCTCCAGGAAAACGTCCTACGGCCCCCCGGACCTGAGCTTCGGAGACATCATTAGCGTTATTCACAAAGCTCCAGCAGCTTGTGAGATATCGCACGGTCAGCAAATACTAATTGCCATCTGGCAGCACTAGGCGTTTGCACATTTGCGCCGAAATTTTGTGAAATATTTTAAAAAAAAAAAAAAAAAGTTAAACCCTTTTATATGCAGCTTCCCCATCAGAAATTTTGTAAAACATGCAAAAAATGTTAACCCTTTTATATGCATCTTCCCATATTTGGGGGGGGGGGTGTCGTCTCCTTTCTTTCGCTTTGTGATGAAAAAAGTTGAATCTGATCCTGAGAATCCCCAAATATTAACCCTTTCGTAGCTCACCGCACGGATTCTATTGCGGTGGCTCACTAATGGTGGCAGCAGAATACCTTTAACCCCTGACAAAGTCACGTTTTCCGTAAAAAAAGACTATTAGTGAGTCAATAGTGGCTATTAAAGGGTTAATATTTCTCAATTCATTTGAAAGCTACCAGGTTTATTATTATTATTATTATTATTATTATTGATTGTTTTATATTCAGGATTTTACTCCCCAGTAGCACTTTGTTAAATCCCAGTTTGCGTCGGCTACGTTCTGGAAATTAACCAGTAAGGGAAAAGTCTACGCTCTGTGCTGATTTGTTGATTAGAGCCAGAAATGCCGCACCTACTAATTAGTAAATAATTATATTGCTACTGTATATAAAGGCAGTGAATAATGTATGCTAAGCCCCACGTTCTGTTTCGATGCACGCGGCAAACAGTAATTATATACGTCACGAATCTTAGGCAGAGGCGCAGCCAAGAAACACGAAACTTAACCCTTTCCTCGTAAGACAGGTTATCATTAGGGCCCTTTGTTTTTCCAGGACACGTATACATTTCACATGTCACATGACCAACGCATGCAAAGTGCTGCCCCCTGCAATATGGGCAAAAATTGGCTCACAAATGAAAAAAACTGCAATGTGATGGAAATTGATGAAAAAAATTATTAAAAACACCAGCCCAACACTGATGCCCCCTCTGGATCTCCCTGGGGTATCAGAAGCACCTTGGACCTCAACCCATCTTGACCTTAAATCCAAGTGTTTCTCTCGGGTACTTGACTTGCCATATCCTGACCTCTTTATACCCATTTCCTCAATTAAAAAAAGTTGCCCCTCTGCCGCCATGTTGCGCCTGGCTGCGGGGGTAATTTGCATAGATTAGCATGTTTATGAATATGTAATGTCATTATTATTTCCGCTGCACGTATCCAATCAAGAGACTAAGGAAAGTCACGCTTTGTGTGGCATGACCTGAAAGGGTTAATAATGCAACTCGAGCGTGCAGCAAGATTCAAAAGACTCATCTAGCATGCAAAGGGTTAAGCCGAGTAATTATTATCATTATGATTATTATGCACTTCTATTACGCGATATAAATTCCAGGCTGTAGCCGCGGGTTCTCTGTATATTTCCTTTCCTCGGCGGCCGCCAGCACTGCGGGGAGGAGGGCCTGACGCTTTAAGGCCAGCGGCGCCTCATGACGTAAGTACGACCGGTGTCCTGACATGCGCGGCAGCGCGATATGTTTTAATGCTCGCGTGACATGTGATCAGCGATATCCAGCCGGTGGGGGCGCACGGCACAGCACCCCATCTGCCACCGGAGCGCCTGATCGGGTGAGCATGTTGCGCTGGGGGGTCAACGGCCCACTGCGCATTTGGATGATCGTGGGACGACCTCGGGGAGATTTTATCAGCATTCAGTTGAAATAATCAGAATTTCAGATGGTATCGGTCCGTTCATCCACTTTCCGTCGTATAAACGAATACAATCACCTGTATTCAAGCAGGGATTACAGCTAGAGAGAGTATAAAGGAGTCATCTGCTATATTTAAAGAGGCTGTTACAGTACCGAGCAGAAATCCTCCTAAATGTCTCAAAATTAATCATTAAAGGTCGTCAGAGACAGGAGAGGTTTCGATTCAATGACCCGGATATCTCTACTCACCGGCAAGCAATTCACCCTCCGTCCAAACAAAACAACGGCTAATCGCTCAAGTGAATGCACACACTCAGCAAGTGTCTCTCCTAATCCCAGCACGACGTGTGCTGATTACCAATCCCAACCACGGCACGCTGTCTAAACCATGAAAAGAAAACGTGTAGCTGGCACAAGGGCATTATTTCTGCCACAGCAGCAGCTCATCGCAGCCGGTAGGGAGAGAACTATTAGATTTGCTGGGGTTTGTTTGTCTCTGTGTTTAATAACTTTGTTTTCTTTTTGCAGCTAATAATATTTGTCAATCGATAAAGTTATGTTTCAAAAAAAATAATAACGTGTTACACATATGTGTCAAATATTCGGATGGAAATTGGAGAAAAAAACATCCCGATGAAAGCGACTGAATGCGGTCTGATAACTGATTATGACGAAGTTTTAGTAGAAATGGGGTCAGAGGACGGCGGCACCCTCGGCCCTGGCAAATAAACAAGTGGCCCCCCCCCCTACCCCCCACGATAACTAAGATGCACTGACACATATATTTACACTCTCACATTGAACACTATATTACAAACTCATGCTAACACGCACACATACACACTCACGCTAACACACACTTACACATACACACTCACGCTAACACACACTTACACATACACACTCACGCTAACACACACTTACGCATACATGTTCAAACCAGCACACACACTTACATATACACAGTTACACATACATGAAGGCTTAGACGGGTCATTGAATAGAACCCTAGTTACGTAGAACGCATTATTGACATCCCTACCATTTACTTTATACCTTAAAATCATTTGAGGTGGGAAAAGCCCACCTCTCCTCTTTGTAGGGGGCTCCAGCTGTATTTGTGGGGCTCCTTGTAATTGCATAAAATAACCTTTAGTAAATGTAGTAAATGTAAAAATGATATCTTAGCTCTTTAACGTATCGGACCATGTCAGCTGCTGTTAGAACAGAACGCGAAGTTCCCGTCTGCCATCGCGACGTACGAGGTGCGGAAAGCCAACTGACGAAGGAAAAATAAATAATGTATCAATCTCCGAGATGTGTCCGGCCCTTTAAGGCAGGTGTTGCAGTGATGGAAGCGTTCGTTATGTTAGTGACTGATATGGAAACGCGGCGTAGATACATATTGTCCTGCCAAATACTGCAAGCCATACCCCGTCCTAACGTAACCAAAGCTTTTAACTCTACGCATGCCAGAGAGGTCTTCATCATGGGGCGGTCAACTTAAAGCACCTCTTAGTGGGTGCGAGAACTCTTATGATTTGGAAGCGTCCAAAAAAAAAAACCCCCGGCGTATTGCATACCGCAAAATAAATGTTTTTTTTTTTAAGAATATGAAATGAAAGACTGGAGGAGTGGAATGGAGAAGAAGACAGCAGACAGGACTATAACCACATTTCAAAATCAACCCTGAAAGAAAAAGATGGCGCTCATGTTTCTGCCCCAGGAGGGAACCTAACAATGAATTTGCCCCCAGTAAATTTAAATTAAATCTCTGATGTATCCGCTTTAGGGAAGTGAGAAATAACTCGCTATTTGCAGAAACCGCAAGGTTCCTCCATGCCGAGTCCCAAGAGCTTTCACTGCTCCGTAGAACCTTGGGAATCCGATGGAACCCTTCAGCTTTTTATGGAGTTCTGGACTACCGTGAAGTCCTCGATAGTTCTGTGTGGAACCCAGGAGAGATCCGGCTAAGTTCTCTTTTAAGTTTAGTGAATAGACTCCCTTTTGACACTAAAAGGGTTGATGCCAGGGCTTATACTTAGATAGGTCAAGACGTTGAGGAGCTCAGTCCCTGCCACCTTTCCTATAACCCTGGTTAGCCATGGTGAGTATGCAGAGGTTTTTATCTTCTGCATGGTGGGACCACCAAATTCCAAGAGTCTTCGGGATTAATACCCTTTTAGATATAATGTATTCCTTCCCCTACCGGACTAAAAACTTTTAGTAGAGTCTTTATTTATACGGAATGGTAGATAAAATCAGCAGACTTAGGAAAACCTAACGTAGAGGGCCACGCATGCCAATTGGTGACCACTGGCCTTAAAGTGCCAGGGCTGCCTAGTCATCCCCAGTCTGGGGGGGGGGTGTGGGGGCTTGGTGATTCTATACCATGCATTGATTGAATGATAGTTGATCCAGATAAAGGTTACCCTAATCAACAACAATTCAGAATTTATTAGAACATGTAGTTAAGATAGCTGCTCCCATCGTATACATATAAGGAGGGTTTCTAATGTATGGGTGTTGTTTATTTCACCATCACACGATTTTTGTATTCAATTAAAAAGTAGGGTTTGTGAAAAGTAATTGAGCAGAATCCACGATAATGGAGTTAGTGTATATCCTGTAATGTGACAATATCTCTTCAACGTAATTTATTTTAGCATTTAACACTTTCTGGCATCCCCCAAAATATATCAAATATATATTGTAAATCTACGAGACGGAAAATTCAAATTTTTGTTGGAAGGTTTATATATATATATATATATATATATATATATATATATATATATATAATTATTCCATATTTATTATTTATTTATTATACAATGATGTTTTTAATATAGAAGCTAGATTTGGCTTTAGGATTTATCTTGAATGTTTAAGCAGGGCTCCAATTTAATTATTCCTCGTATAATTAGATATATTCTGGAAATAATGCTTAAGAAAAGAAAAGTATCCTCAGCGCAAAGCCGGACCATTATTGCAATAAGTGCTTTGTGTCCAACATGAAAACCGGATTCCCGAGTATTTATTATTCTGTATTTGTGTAGCTGTTTCCACTTGAAATAACTGGCGGGACCCACCTTCCCCAAACACAAGGGTGTGTTTTTTTTAAATTTAGCTTAATTTACATATATTTACAGAAAATAATGTTTTAGTTTTTTTTTCCTGCTTGGGGAGATAAGCAATAATTTATTTATTTTACATGAGCTTGTATAATATATAAAAAATTGTAAATATATATAAAAAACCAATACAAAGGGATCTTTATACTTTTTAAAGTTTGGTTTTTAAAAAGTTTTCTGTTGTGTGATTGACACTTTAAATATCTTTTTCTAGCCTCTGGTTCTCAAACAGTTAAGGCTATTGGCGATCTTCCTATGTTTTATATAAATAAAGATTGATATCTACCTTTCGGTTTTTGCCATGGAAACCGATGACCACGGCATAAGAGTCTGGTTTATACGCTCTAAAAGGGCATTACATGGCCATTAACCCCTGTGTTGCTGGGATGGCAAGCGCTGGATTGTTATACTTGGTGTTGTCACGCAGTATGATAATAACACTTCCAGGCTGGATTGATTAAAATGCAAAATAATTAATATAACATTTTAAAAGAAATTATTTTTTTTTAAATAAAATACAAAAAAAAAAAAAAAAAAATACGGTAATTTGGCGCATTTATGAGCTAAAAAAAAAAAATCACATAAAAAATATTAAAATCAGAAAAATACTTGTAATGACTGAAGATTTGATGTGTTCTATGACCCATTATTTGGAAGCAGTAAACCAGCCAAAAAATAAAAAAAATTAACATTATATATAAAATGAATTAATTAAAAAAATATTACTTATAAAATGCATTAATATTTATATTAAAACTTGTTGTAATGTTTAATAAAATAAAAATAAAAAAATAAAAAATGTTGTAATGTTACTGTTGTAATAAAAGTGCCAATGAATTATTATTAAATTTATTGCATCATTTGTCCTTAATGGAGGCCAAAAAATAATTCCTAATACCAACGTCGTTTCGTTTAGATATAAATGCAGCGCAGAATTTTTTTTTATTTTTTTTGATCAAAATGACTTTTTTTTAGTGGTTCCTCTACATAAACAGTACTTTGCCCCCGTTGTTCTACGAAGTGCTTGTCTTTGTACAGTAACGACTCGAGACCTCTGGGAAACTCCTCTGCATCATCTATCAAGGACCTTTTGGAACGGATAGAAACATTGTTTCTTCGACAAATATTGAGTTAAGGTCGGACGCTGATATATCTGCCCGTTACAGGTGTTTCTGGTTACCTGGGCTTCACAAAAAGCCTTGTTTGTTCGCAGGCCTCGCCGAGGACGAAGGGGCTGATAATAAAGACAACTGCGCCGTATTCAGCAAACAGCTTGCGAGTTGTTGGGGCAAGTTATGGCGATATTGGCAGGTTTGGACTGGTTTGTTCCATATTGACCATTTATTAACGATAAGATGACGGGACGAATGACATCAGAATATTATTTACTAAAGGAACAATAGTTTTTTTTGTGGTTGGTCTCAAGTGGTTTTTGAAGTGTAGTAGAGTTGCCACGTGCACCGGTAGGGACTGTCATGAACAGCTGGGGAATATTGGCAGCTATGGTATGCATTAATGTCAGCCGCTGCTCTATGGTGATATCTGACATGCTATAAGTTATAAGAAGCAATTCATCCTCGTTCCTCTTATTATATAATTATTGATATTATTGGTTAACCGTTGGGTCATCTCATGATGGTTCATTTTTTTAGGGTTTTTTTTTTTGCCCCGTGTATATTTAAAGTTTTTGTTTCCCACATGTGATTGCAGGCTCGGTTTGGCCCCGCGGCTCATAAAGTTCCTGCTTATATCCAATCAGTGAGCGCCCCCCCGGGGTTCCCCCTGCGCATGCGTCGGGGTAGAAGCTGAAATGTCTCGACCTTTTGATCTCGGAAAACTCTCTGATCCCTGCGAGGATCCATCATGCGCCGTGTGCTTCCTTGTGTCCCCTACCACCAGCCCGAGACGTAAAGAAGATTAATGATAATAAGTATAATGGCCCGGTTTAACCCAAATTATTATGAGGTATTAACCCCTGTCCTGCTGGACCGAAAGCGATGAAGACTAACATTTCTGCACATATAATGTAAGGTAAGACGTACATGCGCGGAATACATACTGTACCCCGTAAAGAGGGGTACTTTTGTTTTAAGGGGTGTGGTTAGGGGTGTGGTTGGGGCGACCTATGTAACTAGGTGGATACCAAGTTCTAAATGGATCATCTGTGGACAGCGAACTTTACCATAAAACATTAAAATTTCCACCAATAAAATATCAAACAGAAAGTATAAAACACGATCGATGATCACCGATAACATTCTTATCACGGACGCTGTGTTGTGAGCATGCGATGGAGTCCTTTAAATGATTGCCTTGTTTTCTGTTACTTACGCCATCCGCGCTTTGGTATTTTAATATCCTCTTTCGTTATTTATGTCTCAAGATTCTCCATTAAAGCGGGCGGTGCAGGGGTGAGACCGATGTGGCAACCGCAACACACCGGCGTTTTAACTGATTCCACGAATACGAGGCTTGATCTTCCTGTTTAAATTTAATAGCAACTTTAATTTAAAATGACAGAGGGTAAGATTGACGGAGACGTGAGAGGCCACACCTGACCTAAAGCGACGGAAACGGATCTTTATAGTGAGAGCAGTAAAAATGTGGAATCCACGGAGAGTATATAATATATAATATGAGGAATATACAGGATATAACGGGTTATAAGGACGGGGATTAGTTATACGGCCGGAGAGTATATAATATATAATATGAGGAATATACAGGATATAACGGGTTATAAGGACGGGATTAGTTATACGGGGGAGAGTATATAATATATATAATATGAGGAATATACAGGATATATATCAAAAAATGGGGCGCATAAACATGTAAAAGAAAAAAACAGAAATACAATAGTGTAATAAATTCAAAAGTGAAAAATATGGAAATAAATAACGTGATGCACTCACAAAGGTAATATGTAACAGAGGCCCATCAGATAAGGAAAATTCTTCTGAATGTCTGAATGTCTGAAATGTAAAAAAGAAGACCAAAAATGGTGCAGTATCGGGAAACTATATTTAATAAGGAAAAGGGCTCATAAGAACTCACAAATAAGATGGCATAACCGATATGTTATGCAAAAAAACGGAATTAAAACGTCCAAACGATCAAAGAAGTCCAGATACAGTCAAGTCTCAACGCGTTTCGCCAAGCTTAATTGGCTTCTTCAGGAGAAAAGTCAAAATATTCCGGCAAATGATCTATAAGTCCGCATCAAAAAAAACCTTCATTTTATAGGAAGTTCCGGATAGTTATCGTCATGCCGTAACGGGGCCGTGTATGGGCGTTCTGGAGGTTTCGTCATTACGTAGTAGCGTGTTGACGCCGTCTCTCCGCGTCATCGCGTAGTCGCGTACTGACGCGGCCATGTCTCCACACAATACCACGCCCATCCCACAGGCAGCACCGGAACAGTTCATCCGAGGGAACGCCGAAACAGACCTTGCGATTTCTATTCACTACTGGTTATTAGATGCCTCGAACCGGGTATACAAAGACAAAGTGCACAAAAAAAAGTGCACAAATTTATTAATATATTTATAATATTTATATACATTTACACACATTTTAAAATAATTTTTAATTGCACTACACTTTGAATTGGATTTATTAATATATTTATATTTATATATATTTACATACATTTTTTAATTGCACTACATTTTATAGTATTTAATATATCATTTGGTATTAATATACATATTTGTTTACAACATATATATATTTTTGTATGTATTCTTAATTGCACTACATTTTATATTAATTATCCACTATATACATTTTTTATTTGGATTATTTAATATATTTTATAATTTTATATATTTAAGACATTTACCTATTTATCATCAAAATAGTATTACACTATATTTTTGTTCTACACAACATTATATATATATATTTTTAATTGCATTACATTTAAATACTGTTTTCTACATTTTTTTAAAATATTATAAATTAACACTATTATTATTTTAAAAATTTTAAATTTCAGATATACATTTTTTCTGATTTTTGATTTTTGATAAATTGTACTACATTTATTTCATTATATATTGTCCGTTTTTCATTTAAGTATTAATATACATTTTTTTTACATATATTATATATTTTTTTGTATATATCACATTAAGATATATTCTTAACTATATATCATTATTTTTATTACATATTTTTATCTAGTTCATCATTGATTTTTAGACCCTCCTTTTTTATCCTTTTCTTTCTCCATACTTTTTGACCATAGTTTCTCCTTTGGGTTTTTTTCCTTCTCTTTTTTATCCATACATCTTTTATACATATATTTTTATATATATCTATTGCTTACCTTATTGTTTTTTGAATATATATTATATACATGTTTTTTCTACATTACATACATATTACTTACCTCATTATTGAAAGAATACACATATACTCAGTGTTTGGTTTTTCATATATCTTTATTGATTATATTTTTATTGATTATATCTTGTTTTTTTGTGCACTTTGTCTTTGTATACCCGGTTCGAGGCATCTAATAACCAGTAGTGAATAGAAATCGCAAGGTCTGTTTCGGCGTTCCCTCGGATGAACTGTTCCGGTGCTGCCTGTGGGATGGGCGTGGTATTGTGTGGAGACATGGCCGCGTCAGTACGCGACTACGCGATGACGCGGAGAGACGGCGTCAACACGCTACTACGTAATGACGAAACCTCCAGAACGCCCATACACGGCCCCGTTACGGCATGACGATAACTATCCGGAACTTCCTATAAAATGAAGGTTTTTTTTGATGCGGACTTATAGATCATTTGCCGGAATATTTTGACTTTTCTCCTGAAGAAGCCAATTAAACTTGGCGAAACGCGTTGAGACTTGATTGTTTCTGGACTTCTTTGATCGTTTGGACGTTTTAATTCCGTTTTTTTGCATAACATATCGGTTATGCCATCTTATTTGTGAGTTCTTATGAGCCCTTTTCCTTATTAAATATAGTTTCCCGATACTGCACCATTTTTGGTCTTCTTTTTTACATTTCAGACATTCAGACATTCAGAAGAATTTTCCTTATCTGATGGGCCTCTGTTACATATTACCTTTGTGAGTGCATCACGTTATTTATTTCCATATTTTTCACTTTTGAATTTATTACACTATTGTATTTCTGTTTTTTTCTTTTACATGTTTATGCGCCCCATTTTTTGATATATTTGCTGTTGTACACTTTATGAGGAGTGTTGTGTTTGGGAGCTGCTCATCTTATTAGGGTATTTATATTTACATTTATATTTTTCACGTGGAGGTGTGTTTCTTTGTTATATTATAAAGAGGTATTGATTCAAGGGAGGAAGATATTATTATTGTCACTTGGGAAGTATTGTGAAAGTTTATTATCATTTTTCACCAATTCTTATTCACACTTGTAAAGATACTCAGATTTGTCAGGATAAACCGAATGAATATTTCAGGAGAGATTCTAGACCCCATAACAAACCAAATAAAGAAAGAACAAACCAATAGAGAAACTTTATTGGAAAGGAACAATGATAGACATTTTGAATACAGTACAACACAAGATTCAAGACAGGCTTTTTTACGCAGGGAGCGATCCCGAAAAGAGGAATCAGAAAGGGAACAGAGATGGAATCTTTCAGTAAGAGAAACGCAGAACAGGTTCCAGCCATTCTCACAATCCCCTGTAAAAAGGAAAGAAAATATTCAGAGACCCAGAGGACAGGGAATAAAATCAAAATTAGATCCAAGCACTTTAACTGAAGAAATTATTAATATTTCAAAAGTAACTCTAAACCCTACTGAATTACAACTACTCTCTAAAGGCCTTAAATTTGCCCCAATAAAGGTCCTAGTGGATTTGACCTGTTTATGGATGCACAAAATTTTTTAAGAACATTAACTATTAAAAGATTCTTTATGAAAAAAGAACCAAATATAGAAAATGATAAACAAATAAAACCAGATGCCTTCATACATACTTGCCTTTAAACTAAATCTCATTTCTTTCCCCACGCAAGAAAAAAGTGAGCATTATACAAGTGTTCACAGATATGCTGCTTCATGAATTTGAAAAGATTGAACAAAATAAAAAGTGAAAACATAACATTGCAAAACAAGAAAGTCTAGAAGCATTAAAAGAAAAACAAATTGTGGTGAAAGCCGCAGACAAAGGTGGATCTACAGTAATCATTAACAGATCATATTACCTACAAGAGGCATACTGAATTTTGGGTGATAAAATCACATATCAAAAATTATAAAAAGACCCCACTAAGTCTTTTCAAGTGGATTTTAAAAACCTATTACAAGAAAAGAACAATGGAGTTTTAAATAATCATGAATTTAGTTTTTTAAATACAGAATTCCCAAAAGTGGCAATTTTTTTTTTGCCAAAAATTCATAAAAATATGACTACCCCCCTGGAAGACCAATAATTAGTGGGATACATTCCCTAACAAGTAATGCATCCCAATATATGAATTTTTTTCTTCAGAATTATGTTACACTTTCACCTTCCTATATTCGAGATACTAAACATATATTAGAAATTCTAAAATGGTCATCTGACTATATATGGGCAACAATAGATGTATCATCATTATATACGGTAATCCCCCATGACAAAGGGATACAAGCAATCAAGAAAGTATCACAAAAAGATGAAAAAATGGATCCTCTTCAACAACTATTTATTCTAGATTGTATTAAGTTCATTCTTACACATAATTATTTTTGGTTTCAACATCATTTTTTTTCTACAACTATGTGGCACAGCCATGGGAACCAGATTTGCGCCAAGTTACGCCAATCTCTATGTGGCAGATTGGGAAACAGAATATATCTGGTCTAATAATCCTTTTGGCGCAAATCTGGTCCTCTGGCGTCGCTATATAGATGACCGTGAATTGCCTCCCTCCCCCCCTCCCCCCCAACCCACTCCAATCGCTCCTCAATTCCTTTGCATAATTTGATAAGACTATGATCACTTAAATTAATTATATATCTTTATGTTAATCGAATAACCACAATCTTCAATACTTCCTGCATTCATACACACAAACCTATCCATCACTCATAGAAATTATTTTTTTAGACCTTACACTATACACATTAGGAGAAGAAATCTACACAAAAACTTTTAAACCAACAGATAGAAATGGATTCATTAACGTCACAAGTTGCCACCATCCAAATTCGTCACGGAATATCCCAAAAAGGCAAAATCGCCAGCATCCGTAGAAATTATACAGATGAGAAAGATTTTGTAGCTCAGAGTCAAATATTAATAAATTTGAAGATAAAAATTATCCACAAGATATAATACAGCAAAG
>VKOC01018046.1:0-28930 GCA_009364415.1 Spea multiplicata
CTATTTCTAATTGTTGTTTGTTCCAACTAAATATAATATCTTTTTCCAGTAGACGGCAGGATCTGACCTGTTCTATCTCATCATTATTGAGGACCTTGCTCCATATGTTCAAGCCTGTAATATTACCACTGAATGACTCTTTCTTTTTGAAGGTTCCTCCAAAGGAATCTTGATCTTGACCAACAATAAACCTTCCGCCTTTTATAATGTCCTGGGAGGCAGAAAGTTTGGTAGATGTAGCTTTCTGTTTTCCATCAGCATAAAGGGTCCATGTACCATTTAATTTTAACCAAGTGACACAAAAGTGATGCCACCGACCATCTTCTTCAAACATGACTGAGTACGGGGTGTGTTGCCCATGCACTATTATCGCAAATCTGATAAATCCATCCTTGTCAGTAATCCCTCGTAGCTGAAACTCATTGAAGAAATCTGGCACAGCGTAAGAAAAGATAGTTTGAAAGTCTCCGTTTGTGCTTTTCCATTGGACGTATGCGCAGACCGTAACTTCTGCTAAAGGCTGAAATTCCACCAGTAACCTTGCATATTTAGTATCAGTCTTGCTCTTGAACAACAGGGCTTTGAGTGGCATGATCCCTAGAAATAAAAATGGAGACTTTTCACAATGTGATCATGGATGGCAACTGTCTTCCTGCCTTACAGGGACTGTGTCTTAAAGCATTTGATAGAGGAGTTAACAAGGAAGGAAGCTGTGCTGGATTTAATATTTACAAAAGAAAACTTGATTTCAGATGTCTCTGTAGGAGAATGTTTGGGCTCCAGTGATCATCAATAAGTGCAGTTTAATAAGGAGAGAGGTTATGTTGCACCACACTAAAACCAAGTTTTTTTTTATTTTAAAAACATGGATTTCCCTAAAATGTAGAGACTGGTAGGTGAGTCTTTGATGGTCTGGACAACAGGACGCAGTCCAGGAGAGATGGAACTGTTTAAGAGATGTCCTTCCAAAGGCAGTAGAATATTGCATTAAACTTGTTAGCAAGAGTAAATGAAAAAGGAAGCAGCTGTGGTACTCTGCAGATGTGAGAAGAAGCAAGCTTTTAAGAAATATAAACATACTCAAAGTGAGGAAGATGGGAGAAAATATAAAGCTAAGCTTAGGGAAGCAAAGTGCATTATTAGATGTGCCAAAGCACACACTGAGGAGAAAACTGCTGGGTTTACAAAACCCAAAAGTTGCCTACAAAATCTTTCTTTTAGAACTCTATAAATGATGATCGCGAGAAAAAACAGAAATTAATATACTAAAGACAAATCAAGGAAATTGTATAAATGAGGATAAAGATCTAACCAAATGCCTAAGTAAATGCTTCTGTTCTGTTTTTATAGAATAAGATAAAGCTGAGGGATCCTTGTTAGCCAAGACAAATAGGATGAAACGTGAACCAGTTGTATTTACAGAGGAAGACGTTCTACTTGAACTCTCCAAAGTAAAAACAGATAAATCTATGGGACCTTATAGAATACACCCAATATTATTAAAGAGCTTTGAAGTGTCCTGGAAAAAATGCCAGAAGACCTATTTAACCAATCACTAATGATAGGACTAGTTCCAGAAGACTGGAATTTGGCAACCATAGTACCACTGTAGTAGGTAAGGATCGGCCAATTACAGACCAGTAAGCCTTACGTCAGTAGTGGGTGAATTAATGGAAACCATGCTAATGGATAGGATTCTTAAGTATTTGGAAGTAAATGGTTTGTATGATCAGAAACAGCACGGGTTTACTACAGGAAGATCTTGTTAAACTAATTTGTAGGTGTATATTCTGAGGAAGGGCTTGTCACTAGTGGGGTACCTCAGGGATCAGTATTGGGACCTGTACTTTTAAATATTTGTATTAGTGATATTACAGAATGGTAAGATATGTCGGTATTATATATATATATATATAACAAGAAAGCCAGATATACAAAGGTCGCAAGCATGGTACACATTCTTAGAACTAGGCATGTGGAAAACAACTCAATTCGCCAAATTTACTTAACTAAAAGTTAAGAAAGAATGAGAGCTGTGCTGTCACCATTTTAATGCCTTGATAAATGCTAAAATAATGCACTTGGAGTTGTAACAATCCAGGCCACAGGATTCTAACAAAGACGCATGAAGAAACTGAAGACTTAAACGTAAGGCAGAAATGGCTAATAAAGCATGGGGGGAAGCAAAGCACGGCGGTGCTTATAATTTGAAACGGCGATTAGTAGCGCAGGAAGAGAGAGGCTTTATAGCTTCTCTGGTCACGGCCCACCTAGAGTATTGAGGTTACCGTTCTGGAGATCCCACCGTTCTGGAGATCCCATCTCCAGAAAGATATTGACACATTGGAGAGAGTCCAGAGGAAAGCTACAAAAATGGTAAGTAGTTTGCAGGACAGAAATTATGAGGAAATATTAAAGAATGTATGTATGTATAGCTAGGAGGAAAGAAGAAAGTGGAGGGGGATGCAATAGAAAAAAATAAATAAAGACATTTAGCAAAGCACAGAGGCAAGCGTATTTGAAAGGAGGAACATTGTTGGAACAAGGGGTCAAGGTCTAAAACTAGAGGGTCAGAGGCTTAGATGTAATGTAAGGAAGCTTTACTTTAGTGAGAGGGTGCTGGATAAATGGAAGTGGTGGAGGCAAATACAGTGAGGGAATTTAACCGGAATTTAACCGGTAATGTGATCATATCCTCACTATAGGACTTGACCAAAGGTTGATAGGGGATTAAAACCCTTACATCAGTTAAAATGGGCAGACTAGATGGGCCAAATGATTCTTATCTGCCATCAAATTATATGTTTCTTTCTATGTTTCTATGTCTCTAAACTGGTGGTCTTGAAGCAAACCATGAATAGCAAAGATTAAGTGAACTTAATTCAACATTTGATGAAAATTTCCCACTTTATGTAGACTTACGTTCTTCAGATGGATTCTTTCTTTTGAGCCAAATGGGGTTTTGCCACTGGTAAGATAGCAGCATTTTTGTTGGAAGCTTGTGACTACCTTCTGATTCAGACAGTAGAGAAGCAAACTTGTGCTCACAGTATTTTTCGGCATCCCCCTGGCCAAGAGGTTTGTTGATATATTCATACACCCCTTGATATGTTTCAATGAAAGCCACATTTGTGTCTGAACCTAAAAACAAGTAGTGCATATTCAGTACAAAACAGGGCAGGTTATAAGGATGGGAATGCAGGCAAAAGAGCAGGGCTGCACTCGGGTGGTTAAACCATTGACCTTTTTAATGATGAAGTACAGCCATGTGCTTCCACCTTTTCTGATCTTTTCTTTGCAATCAAGTGTGCTAGATATGACTAACCTGACCTCTCTCAAGCCAGCCCTTCATGGCCTAGTATAAAGATGTACGTTTATTAAATTGATTAGAACTTTTCCTTGTATATTCAAACTAGATATTCAGTGATGGTACAGCCAAAAAATAGGATTATGTGTCAAAGAATCATTTATTTTTTTCTTGGACTTGGCCCTCTGCTGCACAGACCCTGGTTACTTAGGAATAACATTTTGGACTGTACTTGATATTATGATTACAATACCAAGAAAGAGAAAGAAGAAAACTTACCGATACTTTGTGAATGGTTGTAGCCCAAAGCTGTCCAGGAGCTGCTCAGTCCGCAGACCTATGAGTGGAATGGAAAGTTTCAATAATAGTATAGTCTCCTCAAGTGACTTCACCAGCACTTAGACAACAATCCTGGGCAACGCTGTCACCTCTTTTTATAGGCTTACCACACTACACTAATAGCTTACTAATGTACTAAAGTCTGTTTTATCAGTGTTTTGAGATATTTCAATTAGTGTGCACTTGTCCTCCACTAATAAGTACATTAAGTACATCTACAATGTAGTGAGAATTACATAAAATGTTTACAAAATGATTGCTGTAGCAACACTTTTGGGGGGATACATATATATATCTGCTAATTTAGGTAGATGTGTAAATGTACGTACCTGAACAACAATATTAAGGATGAAATCATAATGAGAAGTTTTAAAAGTGATAAAGATATGCAATGTTACTTTCCTTATTTTGAACACAAGCAAATGTGTTCAAGTGGCTTTTTAGTACTGTAGACAAACTGACAATTCATTGCAATGTTTCACTTATGATATAGTTATTTAAATTAAACAACAGATGGAACATGACTTAACACTCAGACAAGGAACGTTTTAATTTTTTACTCACAGGATATTATTTTTACAACATATTGGATCATTGAAACACCACTCTGAAAGTATATTTCCTTCACTGGACAGTGAGTTTTATTGCGAGCTGAGAAGGTTTACTAAGACGTGACACACTGGAGAACTTCCCATTCAAGAAAAAGAACACTTTACATATTTTACTATCCCATCTGAATGATGTACCAAGGTAGAGGTAGGAAACCTGGGTTATCCAGGTATTCGATAACTTTAATACACCATTTATAGGCTGTAAGACTTACCAGTAATATATGGAACAAGTGTTTTTTTGTACATTCCCCATCTTTAACCATTCTCAAAATCCCTAGCTTGTGCAATCTATGAAAGAATGAAAAACATTGTTAAACAATAGTACTTAAACATAACACTATACATTTTGAAGCAGATAAAACCCCATCTAGTCTGTTCATTTGTCCTGCTACATTTTCAGCAAAACATATTCAGTCATTGATCTTGTCTTATATTCGGGATAGCTATATATCCCCTGATTGCTCACATTCATTTATTGTATTAACACAGTTTTTTCTTAAAACCCTTCTAAACAACTTGTGGTGATGTAGGTGGCGTTTTGGAGACTTTTTCACCCCAAAACACAACTAACTTCTGCAATTCTTCAGCCGTGATCCTTGGAGATTTCTTGGCCACTCGAGCCATACTCTTTACAGTCCGTTGGTGCAATGTATTATTGCTCTGATGGTGTAAATGGGCATTTGTAATGCTTTTGCTATTTGCATATAGCCAACCTTTTTTCCCACACATCACGGCTATATTCCTGGGTTCCTCCTTGACTCCCTGGCCCACGTCCTTACACATTATTAGGGAAGGGCACTGTAAGCTCAACCCATCTACCTCTCCTTCCTTCTTTTGATTAAAAAAATACAACCCCTCAGTTAAGCTATTTTTCATATTCTGCCACTCAGTGGGAAAATTCCTTCTTGGCTCCAAAAAGCCATTTCTCTTTGGATCAAGAAGCTCTAAAATATTAATGTTTATTCTATCATTTATAGCCCTGTATGTTCTGCTTTTATATATACTCCTTTTTGAGTCTATTGTGTTTGATAGCACCTACTCTCTTGGCAGTGAATTCCATACCTTTATTGTCCTTACTGTAAAGAATTCTTTCCTTTGTTGTATATGAAATTCTTCTCTTTCAGTCTCAGACGATGACCTCTTGTTCTTTGTACATTTCTGCTAATGAATAGGTCGCTGGAGTGCTCTTTATATTGGCCCTGCACATATTTATACAATAACTCCCTTAGATTTTGCTGTAGTGATTTTCAGGATGACTTGTAGATCTATGATTTGGTGTTTGAATGTATTGTAGTGTTATGAATCCCTAGCAACCATAACAACTGAAAGTATGATTAATTTGAAAGCTTTTCAGTGACTGACTTGTCCCCATACAAAGCCATGCCTAGTGAAAGCATCAAACATGACCTCACTTCGCATTCAATTAATTAGTTGGGTATATGGCTAGTTAATAGGCACCATATCAATGCTGTCCCGTCATCTTAACTGAGGCGCCTATCATTTTTGTAACTCCAGCATGCCCACCTTGAAACACCAAACAGCTAAGCAGTTGTCCAACCTCTGCCCTCACCCCTCCTTGGTCAGATCACACACCCTCCCCACTTCTAGATGCACACTCCAACACAGGTGTCACATGATTTGGTCACACAAAATGTTGGGGGGGTTAAACAGGTCTCAAAATAATGCAAATAGTCAGTCATGGTTAGCATCGTTGTAATAAATGAACCTTCATTAGACACACACACACTATTGATTTTAATACCAACTTCTTCAAGACCCTCCAGTTTTGAATATCTCGGCTTCAGCATTTAGGTCTTAATTAAAATCCATTAACTTGTTTTGTGGCTAGGATATACAGCTCTATATTTAATATTAATAAAAGTAAAATAATGCACTTGGGATATAAAAATCCCAAGGCAGAATAAAGCATTGGTGGCACAGTACTGTCAGTAACAACGGAAGAAAGGGATTTAGGAGTAATTATTTCTGATGACTTAAAGGTAAGCAGACAATGCAGACAAAGTTGATATGTTAGAAGCAGGAAAAACACTTATTATACTTATGGTGTACCTTTTAAGCAAAGAGGATACTTAATCAAACTTAATAAAGAAAAGAAGAAAAACATTATTTAAATTATCTGTATATACCTCTTATAAATTATCCGCTGGAAATAAAAAACATCTCTCAAAAAAATATATACAATCATTAGCAGAATTAGAAATTAAAATTAATAAGAAATTAGAGGCTAATATAAATAAAACTATAAAAAACAAGAACAAGAAACAAGAACATACTATAGATTATAGACTATAGGTTCCAGGTAGATCTTCTGGTAATAAAAATTTCATGCGACTCTTAAGACAAACTAATACATAATTAAAAGTATGGCGAAAGACAGAAACTTTGTGGTGGGGCAAAATTAATATTTTAACTTCATATATTATTGCCAAATTGGAATATATTTTTAGTATGCTCCCGTTATCTGTCCCAAGACCTTGGTTAGAAATGGTTCAGACCAGTTTTTCTGCATTTGGTTGGAAAGGTAAGAACTAAGACGCCTATATTTACAAATTACAAAATTTAGACCTTCTATCAGAGCCATGGAACACCCTTGAATTGGAAGCAGTAGGGATTAAGAATTTAGAATATTACATATGGCTGAATAGTGAAAAAACAAACTCAACTTTTGTAAAAGATTCTAACACATTTAACATCTCTTCTAACCTCAAGAATCTAAAAAAGGACCATATGAAATTATTGGTATAGGCAATAGTCAAACATATGTAACCATTGGTCATAAATAAATGATCATTAAGATATATTAATAGGCTTCAAGGTTTCCTTGACGTTAAATATGGAATGAAGGATTTGCTGAACAGGCAGTCTATAGATAGGATAGTAACTTGTTAATGCATGGTATAGTTGTGACTGTAAAAGGGCATTACAGTAGGGTTACAGTGTCCACCTAAAATAGGGTTTAGACGTGTAAAGACCTTAGTGAGCATGTTTGAACACCAAATTAGGTGAAGACCAATAGACTGACATCATTATCCAAACAACATATAAGCTAGGCATTGGAGAGGCATAGGAGGAGAGGTAGAGGAGAGATGTACTTGCCATCCACGGACTCTTCTCGTCCCAAAACTCCCTCCCTCCATCCTCAGGAATGCATAGGACAGATGTCATGAACCAAATTCCTCTCCAAGGTTTTGTAAGACTTGTTTTGTATTATTTTTGTTATCTACTTTTTATATTCTTCTTCTATTTTTGTTCGTATTAAATGTTTTACCTTTATTTGCATCTAAGCGACTCTGCCCATTTTTGATGCACATACATATTTATGTGTTGTTCCCGATCGAAGTTTGTATTGGCCCTATATTTTTATTACAACTTTATTGTTAAATAAGAACTTGATAATGGGTCAACTAATAATGGTTTGGCATTTAATCAAAAAGGAGATGGGCATCCAGAATAAAATTCCAGACACATGCAGATTGAGATTTCTAGAAGATAATATGTGGGATATTTCATTAAAGGAATGGTATAAATTGAGAAACCACTGTATCTCTCAAATATTAGATGACCGTAACAAGGTTTTGTTTCCAGAGATTGGCCGAAAGTGGTCATTACCTAACAGGGAGATATTCAATTATTTAAGGGAACACTCTATTTCCAATGAATTAGGAGAGAAAAACTTACATCCGTACAATGAAAAGTAGACTATTTGTTGAAAATTAGTTTTTTGCATATGGACGATATCTAACCAATCAGAACTTCATAAGGAGCACAGGAGGACATTCTGTTCACGTATCTGAGGAAGCAACAAGCAGAACGTGTTGTACCTGCCGATGTCAGGAGAGGGGAGGAGTTTAGGAACCACTATTCTCCTTTTAAAGTTTGCTGATCGCAAAGAGTCGCGGGACACTGCGAAACCCGCAATTTTAACTACATTCTGGATGGTTTTACTTTTTATGTAAGTTTTACCTTCATTTTGTATTAAAATATATAATTTCTACTTACCCTCAACTCTCACGCTGTGCTTTTGGAGTTCCACAAGGCAGGATCGTTTTAACCATTTATAGTCCGTTTGGAAGTAAGAAGGAGGAGGTCATCTATGTCTGATTTGTACAACACACGAATATACATGGGCTAGAGTCCACCTATTCATTACCTTTACACATCTATATATATATATTTTGGATTACACATTTTTCATGTTCTGGACTTGATCATACATTGGACTGATTTTGAAGATTTCGTATTCCATCTTTTGGGTATCAAGTTTGTATATATTTTTTTCACACTTATTTGTGTGTGTGTGTGTCTTTTGGACGCAGTCACCAGTTAATTTGTTTTGTTTTAACTATTTTAGTGAAACAACAGTGGGCTTTGTTTCTCTAGGTGCACCAGCAGCACTATATTTTATTTTCATAATTTTTATTTTAATTCTTATTTATATTTATATTATCACTTTGCGCATCACTTGTTTTTTTGTTACTATTTAAAAATAATCCGGAGATTAAGAACCTCTTGTCAAAACTTTTCTGTTGTAAGAAGGTTAAAAAGATATTAAGTAGCTCTAAGGAGCTTATTTTCTTAATATATAATTCAGAGATTAAAGCAATTAGGTCTTGGAAAAAGAATGAAAGAGTAAGAACATAATTGATAATTGGACTAGATCTTTGGTGCGAATGAATAAGTCAATCCATTGTGGAAAATCAATATAAATTAGCAAATAAAAGGTATTTCGTCGCTAACAAATTGACTAAAATGTACCCAAAATGTGTGGCTAACTGTTTTGTCTCCAAAACACTCCTCCGTTCCAATTTGTTTCTCGTAGATTTTCTTGTATTTGCAACTATGAATGAATCCCAGATTAGATTCGTTGGTATATGGAAGTTACAAGTGGTGTATTGTATAAATGTTTATTGCATATGTCATTGTATTGTCATTCTTTTATCTTTTCTATTACTTTCTTTCTTCTGTTTTGTACAATATATTTGCAATAGTAAAAAATAATTAAAAAAAAAAAGAAGAAAAAAGAAAATAGACGCATATTGTGATGGCTAGACGACTGGGTCAGAGTATCTACAAAAACTGCAGCTCTTGTGGGGTGTTCCAGGTCTGCAGTGGTCAGTAGCACCACATCAAAACTGGTCCAAGAAAAGCGGTGAATTGGCCGGGAAGGCTCTCTGAGGCATGTGGGGAGCAAAAGCTGGCCCGTGTGGTCAACAGATGAGCTACTTTGGATCAAATTGCTGAAAAAAATGAATGCTGGTTCTTATAGAAAGGTCTCAAAACATACAGTGCCTTCCTTGTTTGTTGCCTATGGTGCTGCGTAGACCAGGCAGGGTGCCCATTCTGACCCTTGTTCACTGCTGAAAGCGCCTACACTGGGCACATAAGCATATGAACTGGACCACCAGGTCTGATTAATCACATTTTCTTTAAATCACGTGGATGGCCGGGTGCGTCGCTTACCTGGAGAACGCATGGCCCCAGGATGCATGCATGGAGTCCCTACGTACGGGACTTAAAGGATCTGCTGTTAACATCTTGGTGCCGGATACCACAGCACACATTCAGAGGTCTAGTGGAGTCCATGCCTCAATGGGTAAGGGCTGTTTTGGCATCAAAGGGTGGACCTACACAATATTAGGCAAGATTTGTGTAATTCTCTCACTGTATTAATCTCTAACACTATCTCATCTTAGACTATTGCCTCTCGCCCTGGCATTTCTCCTCCGTCATGATTGTTTTTTTCTCAGTCATACCCCCTTTGTCTATCACTGTCAATGTAAGACCAACTGGAATATTTCATGCTTTTGTGACACAGCATTGCAATTTACCACCACAAAATTATCAGTTTTTTATGTCTCATCACTACGTCTTCCTTACTTACTGGTTAAGATATCACCAGGTAAACGGGCCCAGGACTCATTTGAAGTTTAACACCCATGACCCTTGTTGTTATGTTGTTCCAGTACCAACATTTTATGTGTGCAAACCAGGACACCTTCATTGGGGGGCATCACTAGAGGTGAAGCAAGGGGTGGGCTTAGAGGTAGAGCAGAATCAGCTGCCTAATTTACCCCTCCTGCCAAGTGGGAGGTGTGATAAAAGTCGTGCTGCAAAGCAGACCTCAATCAACGTCACATCTTGCTGGGCTGGTCAGGGGAGATAAGATCCACATCCTCATTATGATCCCCACTACCAGCACCAGTGGGTGTCTGCCCTGTGAAAAATGGGGCAGCTGGGCAGTATGGAATCGCACAAAGTAGCTAAGTGCATTCTGCTAAATATTTCATCGTTAGGCAGAGATCAGTGACGCAAATAAGTTACAATAATGTCTGAAAAAACTATAGAATGGTTTAAAAACTGTGAATAATTTTTTTTTGATTGCAGCAACATTTTGTCATCAATCTAAGCCAAAAAGAATAAAACACAACACAAATACAAAGTGGTAAATGTCACTTAATTCCGACAATACATTTGCTGGGCATGATATTAATTATCTGCAAAATGCTAGGCCAGACAACCCTATATCCCAGCAACCAGATGCCTTCTGTGTCGCAGAACAAAAAAAGATGTGAGCAAATAATATGAACAACAAATGAAAAGAAGACACTGAAATGTTGCTGTGAGATAACATTTCCAACTGACTTTCTGCCCAAGTCTGTTGTCAGTAAGGGATCGAAGTTTCATAGAAAGTAAAGGGTTTTATGATATTGAGACAGAGCGGGCAATAATATGGCAGAACGAAGGAATTGGTTTTTCTTCACTGTGGTGGAAAACAGCAATAAACTTTTCAGTGGAATTTATATGTTACAGACAAAGTGTGAAACAAGGATTTTACTATAAAATGTATAAATAACACCAAAATCTTGGTTTTGTAAAAAAAAATAAGTAGCTAAGAACTTTAGGTTGTGAAATAAGTACTAAAAATAAAAATAGTAAAACTTTTTTCTATTATTTTTTGCCAAATGTCCACATATTTTATGCTTTTAACGTATACACAGAAGTTGCTTCAAATAAATAAAGCTGCACTGGCAGACAATGTAAAATTAATGTTGTTAGAATAGAAATTGCATAAATTAGCTATTTAAGGATTTTTTTTTACATTAGTAAATATTTGTAGCCAACTAATCCACCACCGCCAGATCTTTCTTCATTTCCTTAAACCACTTTGCTTTTTATTCATTTTTGGCTTAATGTTTAAGCAAAATATAATATCTGCTTAATGTTTAAATGCCATTTAATGACATTCTGACGCCAGAGCTACATCACAAACAGTTAAGCATGTGCATCAAAATGATCACTCGCAGCTTTGTATTATCACCTTGGTGCACAAACAGGAGTTTTTCATTATAGCTGTAATTCAGTGACAATACAAAGGGTCAATAAATTATTTACGACTGAGCCATTGTTTAATGTAAAGCTGCTTGCTTTTGTGCGGGTCATAAAAATGGACGGCAAGCATTAACTATGTTATTATTATGCTAATGATGTGTGAAAAACCTGTTAGCCATTACATTTGCAAACAGACGCATGGAATTTACCAACATTTCAAACCCAAAAGCATTATATTATTTAAAAAAAAAAACATTATTGGGTCTCATTAAACTTATTTGGAGTCAAAAAGCTAAATGTGGAGCAAAAAAAAAACAACAAATAGTTTCTTTGGTGTCGCTTTATCTTATATTTTGTAAATACGTCTCAATAGCTAAAACGTAACAGAGCAGTCAACAGGAATGTAGCACTTCCATTAGCCTTAAAGGAAAAAAATATAGCTTAATCCTTGACAATGTATTGTGTTACAAATAAGTGCAGGGTTAATGCAGCAAGATGAGACTTTGCCACTTATTTACAATCAACCTCGCCGCTTAAGGACTTTGCATTATTAAATTATTGCCTTAATGGTTTGCACACTTAAAAACAATGCAATAAAATGCATTATCAAACCAAATGGTCACAATTGAAATTAACACAACGATTATAGTTTTATTTAGTCCCTTACTTATCAGACCACTCTACAAAGCAAATCTGCTATTAGAAAGAGAGGTAGTGTTCATCTACAAGGTAATACATTTTAACTCTTTATACCCCTATTACTATATAAGGCGCAACAGTATTGTTAGATACCAGGTACATTAAAACCATTAATTGGATAGTTTATACACATACCAAGCTGCGGACCAAAACTCCCATGATATCCAGCCAGCATTTGGCTGGTTCGCATAACCCGGAATGCCCTACCGCTGCTTTATAGGTAATACTCAAATTAACAACACACAACAATTAAAACTGATAAAGACCAGCAATAATTAATAATCTGTATAAAGGTGTAATGTATCCCAGTCTTGAAGACTTTCCAATTCTTAGCTGATGCTCTGTATGATGTAGATCTACAACATGGATGTATATAGCTGCCATGACCCAAAGTATATATTCCGAGGTACCCTGCCTAGGAATCAACAGTCAGGCAGTGACTTGCACAAGGTTGCAATATACTGTTGGAATATTTTTTATTTCACTGGAGGGGTAGAAGATAAGTGGAACAAACTTCCAGTAGAAGTGATACAGAATAACACAATAAGGAAATGTAAACATCAACAAGGTTATCATAAATACATGACCAAGGGACAAATACATTTTGAGGTTGGAATAGGGCAACAAACAAATGGGCAAACTAGATGAGCCAAATGGTTCTAATTCAACCTCAATGGCGGTGACAAATGTGATGAAAAGCAGACAATTTATATCCCTTTCCTTGTTAAAGAGTAAATTCAAAAATTAGCCATGCATACATTTTATCAAAAGCTTAGTGAAACCAAGTAATGAAAAGAATCTTCTAGGTATCCCCTAGATTGTAGGATAATATCACATACATACCTAGAATTGCACATAGACCGTTTGTTGTCTTCCTCTTTACTTCACCCAAAAACAAGATGTGAAAGTGCCTTGTTTAGGAGTCATGCGTCCTGCTGCTGATGTGAATCCAGGCAGCTGTGTGTCTGCTATTTTCTTTCTTCTGTCTTAGTTCTGGGGAAGTTTTTTGTGTTTCAGATGCAAATAAAACTAGTCCTGTGCGGCTGAATACATGACTATTAAGCCAGAGAACAGAGAATGGCATTCTGTCTACTATCGCACACAAGAGGGTTACTACCCTCATTAAATCAGCATGCTTCTGAATGTTTTTTTGTGGGCAGGTAAATATTTGTGGGATACAAATAAATACATTTAAAAATGATTACCTTGCAATCTAGAAATTCCATTAAAATTATTTTATTGAACTAGGAGACAAAGACCAGAGGCACCAGACTATATCGCCTAAACTCAGGATGTGGGATAAAGCAATCTGAGTTCATGGTCTTTCTTTTGCCTTGCATGCCACTTAGGTAGTCCTTGTTTTCTACCCAGCACTGAATCCACACATGTCAGTCATTTGTTCCCACAAGGATTTAAGACATTCTAGAGGAAGGGGTGCTACAACCTCATCTATAATTGGTGCAAGAGTACCTAGCATACCAAAGGTTCTATTTTTGAACAGTATGTTTTTGAGTAGAATAAGCATTTTCATTTGTTATATAATGTATAATGAATTTTTGTTCCCATAAGGTGCTCCTGTACCTTATTATATGAAACATTGGGAGACAGACCTATGTATTTCACAGGGACAGTGGCATAAGACCTTTATCATGAATCATAAAGCCTTTATTTCTTCAACAATGCAATAAGTTGCCTTATACCCTTATACTCATGAGGGTATAAGACTCCAGTGGACCTTTCAGATAGTTGCCAGTTGGGTAGAGGCACTTTTTTCAAATAGTTTGGTCATGCCTAATGATTCTGGGATAAAGTAACAAAGTAATTTAAGTTGAAAAAGTTCATTAAGTTCAACCCTTCTACCCATCCTTCCTGCCTTTGATCCAAACGAATGCAAACAAGCCCTAATTAAGCTAATTTTCACATTTTGCCACTCAGGGGGAAACGTCCTTCTTGACTCCAAAAGTCAGGTAAGATTTCTCATTAGATCAAGAAGTTTAATGTTTATTCTGTTATTTATAGCCATGTATGTTACTTTTCTTAACAATATAAATATACCAGGTCTCTTTTGAAGGCATCTATTGTATTTGATAGCACCCCCTCTCTTGGGAGTGAATTTCATACCTTTATTGCCCTTACTGTAAAGAATCCCTTCCTTTGAGGTTTATGAAATCTTCACTCTTCCAGTCTTAGAGGATAACCTCATGTTCTGTACATTTCTGTTAATAAACAGGCCGCTTGAGAGCTCTTTATATTGGCCCTGTACATATTTATACAATGCTATAATATCCCCTCTCAGGCACCATTTTCTAGTGTATATAAAAATGCAACTTCTTAATTCTCTCATTGCCTTTTCTCATTTTGTAGTCCTTCTTTGCAGCTTTTTCCTTGTAATGTCCTTTTTAAGGACTGGTGCCCAAAATTGCACTGCATATTAAAGGTGAGGTCTTACCATTGACCGTGGAGGCAAGATGATATCCTCCTCCATATATTTTTAATGACACAGAGGACAGTGGCTGTGGTGAGGCGAGAAGCCCAGGGCAGTGTCCTGTCAGGAATTGGTAAAGCAGGTTGGGTAGAAGCCCAGTTGCAAGAGATACCTGGGGCTCTGTCTGTACCCCACAATGCATGATAAGGAATGAGAAGGTACAGAAAACAGGCTTGCTGTCCTCTGTAGCTGGACTGGCAGGCAACTGGAGACCCTCAGGCAGAGCAAGGGGGCAGGAAGCCTTCGGGCAATAAGACAGCAGTGGGCTGCTATACAACAATGCAAAGGCCCAGACTGGAGGAGAGAGCAGGTATTTAAGGACAGGGCTAACAACCAGGTAGCGTGGCTCAGCTGTCCAGAATAATAGCAAAATAGGTGCTCCCTAGAAGGAAGAGTGGCCACTAGTGGCTGCAGGTAGGCATGACAGTAGGTATATAATAGAATACCAGCAGGTAGAGAGGAGCCCTGACACACCCAAGGTAAATAACTCTGTTTCTAATACTACAAAATGCCCAAACCCTTGAGCATGTGTTTTTACATGGCAAGTAATGCTTTGTCTTCATCAAAGAGCACCATGGTATGCCAATGGTTAATTGTGTCACACCACACAAAGAACCGATACTTTGGAGCTTAGGGAGGAAATAATATATAAAAAAGACACAAAGAAAACACACATGCTTGCAGTATGCATTCCATTTTTAACACTGTTACTGTTGTTTATTAAAACAAAAAACAGCCAAACAAAATACTAGACAATATAGCTAAGGAAGCCTGAATCTTATTTCAATCTAGATCTTTGTTTTTGTAAAATCTTGGAGGTGATATCATAAAGAAAAATACAAAATCAATGAAATCCTCAAACTCATCTGCTACAAAAGGACCCCGGTACCCTTATAGTTTGTGAGTTAAAACATCAGGCATTTATTAATGCAGCAGTGGCCACCAATGCATTAACCTTTCAAGAACTGAAATGAAAAAGAGTATTCTTTTCACAACTAGGAACATTTAATGCATCTGAGGGCACACCCTACCATTCTTGAGAATATATGATTATATACATTTACCCAGGTCTCCATTATGATTCATAGATATATAATTTAATGTACATGTCATATTTGATTTGCACAGGTGATGCCTCAATGCCAAAATGTTCACAAAAGTATCCGAATATAAAAAATAGAGACTTTAGTTGAAGTTGATATCTTTTACTGGGCCAACACGGAAAAATACATAAAATTACTTAAGCTTTTAGGACCTCACATAACTCATCTTTTTATGTGTAAGTTTATAAGAGGTATCAACTTTGACTATAGACTCAATTTTCTCTTGAACTAATACAGCAATATCCATATTTCTTCAGATATCACAAGTGCAAATTAATCACATTAAAATCTTCTTCACATTAATGTGGTGTATTCAAATAGGGAAATGGAATGTGTACTTTAGTGAACATTCCTGAATCACTGTCAGCTAGATCTCCTAACAGGCAGCTAGGGTGGCATGGGATACGGAATGAGCAGAGACTCAACTTGATGTTGGAGTCCAGAGCGCAGGAGTGTAAGAACGCAGTGATTGAAACAAACTTCACAAATGACACAAGCAGAATGTTTGGTTATAGGTAATATTACAAAAGCTAAGCAAGACATCTCACCAGAAGCAGCAGAGTAGGAGGCATATCATGCATACAGACTGCTGGGGAGTATGAAAGTAGAAAGGTCCAGGTAAGTATTCAAAAGGGTATGGACAGGTAGCAAGTAAAAAAGGGGAAATCCAGTAGGCAGTCCAGGTGAAAGAAGTAACAGGCAGGCAGGTAAATCCAACAGGCAGATCCAGCGTCTGGCATGAACTATGGCTTCAATGAACTTATGGAACTCACCATTATGGAGTCCGCAGAGTTAAGTACGACGCTCAGTACCCTTACCCTGCAAGTGTCCCAGCTATCCCAATCTCTTCATGAATTGCAGAGGGACTTTGCTTTATTTAAAGAGACAGTACACCATACACAGGAACCTGTATATCCTGAACCTGATGTTGCTCTACCTGAGAAATTCTCTGGCACTCGCTCTAAATACAGCACCTTTAAGATGGATTGTGAGTTATTCTTCTCCTTAAAACCATGCACCTATGCTACAGATTTTGTTAAAGTGCGTACTGCTATCACCCTGTTGTCAGGGCAACTGAAAACCTGGGCACACAAACTGCTAACCACCAAAAGCCCTGTTTTGGACACCTTTTTGAAGGCTATGGACTCTCTATTTGCAGGTTCCCACCATCCCTCTGTTCCTTGTCCTTCTACTCGCTCCCACAAACAGCGCCTTCGCAAGAACTACGTTGCTGATCATGAGAGCTCAAGAAGACAAAAGAGGGACCTAGATTTGCCCTGCTATATTGATCCGTATGAGGTGTCTATGGATACAAAAGTTCCTAGGCGTACTTCTATCATCCCAGAGGATCCTATAGGCACACCTACCCATTGCCTTGATGCTCCTGGCAGGACTGATGGACCACTGATGGACACTGAGGACACTGATGGACACTGAGGAGCCCATGCAAATTGGGGTACTCTGAACTACACTGTCTCTTGAAGAAAAAGCTAGAAGACGGAATAATGGCTTATGCTTTTATTGTGTTGAGATGGGGCACTTTATCACATACTGCCCTACACGTCCACCTAGGCCTCGAACTCTTCATATTGGGACTTTGTGTGTCCATCCTGCCACCTCTTCACATCACTCTGAGGGGCATAGAGGCTAGTGTCACAGCTATCCACATTTTGCTTCACAGTGGAGACCACCAAATCCTGGAGTAGCTTCTAACATTGTTCATCATGCACCTGCTACTGGGGCTTCCGACAAGCCTCTACATCATGCCGTAGAGGCAACTTCTTTGCTCCCATCTGAGAAGCCCGTGTCTAATACCCTCACTGGAACTACTGTGGTGAATACCAGCATTACTTGTTATGCCAATGAAGCCTTATCACCTGACTCTATTTATGCCTCCAATGGCACCATAGTGCACAAGCACGATCTGGAGGTATTCGAATACCCCTGTAGACATCCCCAAGGCAAAAGCGTATACTGCTGGGGGGATAGCAGTTATTGTTAATGGTGATGAGCACCGTCCAGCTGTGCCAGAGGCTGATGCAGTGGATTCCTTCTTCAGTTTGTACTAATGTAAACTACTCCCATATGGATGAACTTCCTGAAGCTTTCTGTTCATCCCTGATTACAACCCTTATCACTCCTACCTCAGCAAAGCATGATACACCAGAGACTACCATAGCGCCAGTGACAGGTACGAGAGAGTGTGAGAGCGATAACACCAAATTTAACAAACCTGCTCCCCATTCACACCTGAGACCTTGTAACACTAATGAGTCACATGACACCGGGGAGGAAAATGTCTAATTGGGCCCAATTTAGACATTTGTTGCCAAGGTTTAGACATTAATGGCTGTATGTTGAGTTATTTTTAAGGGAACAGCAAATTTGCACAGATGTTATACAGACTGTACACTTTACATTGTAGCAGAGTGTCATTTCTTTAGTGTTGTCACATGAAAAAATATAATAAAATATTTACAAAAATGTGAGGGCTTGAGTGTCCATACCTTTACTGAACATACAGTGTTGCCAACTAGAAATTCTATTGATGTAAGAAGCTACAATAATGCAATTCATTTGAATAAAATAATGGTTGCCGGGAGACTCTTCTTTCCTTTTGGCCTCTAACCACTCTGGTATATTCATCATGTTAGACCATTATTCCCCTTTTGTGATAAAATTGTATGCTTAGGAGAACTAAACACACATGGATCAACAAAAGACACCAAATAAAAAAATATAAGCGATGAATGATTTGTCAGAGAATATTTTGATTTAAATAACATAGTACAGACTCATTTAGTGGACCAGGAATCTGCACTACACCATGCTATATTTAATTTGCCAGTCACAGTAGTGTGTTAACCCTATAAATTGTTCCCCAGTTTTATTCCTTAGGATATCTTATAAAACTTGCACAACCCATAAGTTTATAAAAGAAATATACTCCACTCACATTTTATTACAAGGCCCACCTTACAGATTAATATCTTATAAAAGGATGATACGTTTTAAAATAAATGTATGGGTTTATTTGCAGTAGTTAAAAGATGAAAGAAAGAGACAAATTAAACCTGATCCCCGTAAAACTAATGGAAAGATTAGATTAATGCTATGTTATTATTAGCATTATTATTATGTTAGAAGGTACACCAGGACACTGGACATTTCAGTTGCTACATGAGGACTCTTGATAAAAGTCTGTCTTCAAGTTTCTACTGGGCTGGGCCCCAAGAATTCTGATGGTGGCCATCAGTTTGGTATTAGGATTTACAATATAAAGTATGTGCACTACAGGGAAATGGTAAAATAACAATTGCAAACAGAGAAAAGGAGGTAGGGCGACTGTTTTTATTACAATAGCACATGCAAGAGCCATGGAGTCTTTGCTTTTTGGGGTTAGGAGTAAGACGTGGTCTTTGGAAGACAATCCCACCTAATATAGTTATTTAGTCCTTAAGAATCAAATGGCGCACAGGTTGACCCTACTTGCTCTGCTCAGTACCATCCAACTCATGGTTGTCAAGCAGAACATACTAGACAGCCCACTAAATAAAATTAGTACAGAAATGATCCAGTCATTCCGAACATACAACGCCATTCTAACACTGAAAGATAAAAACTTGTGTTGCTTAATATAGTGATTAAACATAAGGTATAAACTGATTTTGAATCATATGGTTGCCAAAGAATTGTGTGATGAATGTGACATACATGTTGTAGCTCTACAACATTAATGGAAAGTTTGCATGCATGATAAGATCACTGTAATGTCTATTTTACTCTTCTTTAAGAAATATGACATCTGCAGCTGGACAGTTGTTATATTCAATTTATTTCCAGCAACTATAGTAATTGGTGCTCAATGTTTCCCCATATTTGAATGCCTCCAGGGGAGCTTTCAATTGTTGGGTAAGTGGAGCATCCCAGAATGAAGGTAATTAGCACTTGCCAGTGTCTTGACCAGCTGTAATAAATCTCTGGAATATGAATGCAGCTCAGTAACAGATGTCTCTATGTCTTTTGTCAGAACTGAAAGGTCACAATTGGGACAAAAGTCACCATTCTTCTGGTACAATGTGCAAAATGCCATTAGTGTGAAAGAGCACCACTTTTGGAAAACCCCAGCATTTGTATAGAATCCATTTTCTCAACTTTGTTTTCATGTTGGCCACCATGTGAGTACAGCAAGAAACATCCAAGTATCTATATACAGGATGATCATTTTTATAAACACATGCATGCATATCGATACGTATACATTTTGTAAAAAAAAACAAAAAACAATATGAGGAAAAGAAAGAAAGGGAAAGACAAAGCTCCTTGCTATACTCATTACACCTGAACGTATCAGGAGGTGATGACAAAAACACAGCACTGGAAAGGATAACATAGCTATACCTACCATATAGGAAATTGACCACCTCAGTTGGAACTCTTGATACCAGGGATAGATGTTGATCCCCCTTGTCTGATCCCATTACCAAATAGGTACTTACAAAGCTGTTCAGCTGCTACTGGTAGGACTTTGTTTCAAGCCTAAACTGGTCATCAAGCCAAATGTCTAATTTAGATGCAGTGTGTGTGGAGCTCTCGAAACACACCTCTTCTCTCCTCTGGTTAGTTCCACCCCCAAACCTGTATTTTTAATCTCTAGATGGAGCTAGAAATACATGTAGTAAACACAATTGACAGTATGCACCTCAGATACAGAGGTGTAAAGTAGAATCAATATTTACCAAGTGAGTAAAAATCCATCCATGCTCTAAAGAGTATTTCCTGTAAGAATGGCAACCATTGTCCTGATGTAGGACAAATATATGTACTTGAATTGATTAGGAGCTAAGAACCCAATGAATTCAATATAATATACATTACAGGTGTGCTCACAATGCCTATGCATCCGCCTGTAAGTAAACAAGAAAATAAGAAAAAAATCTTTCCATGAATTTCTCTTTTTATGTATTGTTGGTATGACTCACTGATTTTGGTAAACCTCTGAAATGTTGCCTTGTCTTAAACAGGAATTGTACTAACAAACATAAAAATATAAGCAACTTTTTGTGCTATTTTACCAGTGTTTTGCCACGGTCTGTAAATTATGTGTTATTCATGGGGAAGTTAAGGTCAGGGACAATGTGGTCCACTTTTAGATAAGGGAGCCCATTTGTATAACTTGGATCACAACCCTATGACAGGACAACCACACACCCAGGGCAGTATTAACCAAGGACCACACAGAGCAATTGCTCCAGGGCCCTGGAGAGGTAGATGCACAGAATCCCCATTCTGTAATAGACCTACTTGATTTGTAGTCATGGGCAGATCCAGAGCCAGAGCTCAGGAGAAGCACTTTCCGATTTCCTTTATATCCACCACCACAATAATGTTTTATTTTTCTTCTACAGAATGTACAAGGATTTTATGAGTATCATGCAGTCTTAACATACAGTAAAAACAAGTACAGTAATACCACCATGCATAAGTCAGGTTGTATGGGGCTAAACATCCATTTTTAGGTGCACATTTTTGGGCGAAATTTGAACATTCTGTCGATCTTTGCAACGCGGCCAATGAATTTTAACCCATACATTTCTTGAACAGAGACAACTACCTGAAATATTTCGAATGCTAGTAATTCAACTCGTTTCATGCTTATTTAGGAGATTGGTCTGAAATTCACTTTCTTTTACAATTTTGTGGAACTGGATGGTTCCCCTGATTGTTACATCACTGGATAATTATTTTCTGTTACTATATTTTTAGTATTTTAAAGGAAAGCAATCTTTTCTAAACCCAATCAGTTTCTAAACCCTTTTAACTCAGTTGTCGTGGGGATGCATTGTCGTCAAGGGGTTAAAAGCAAAGCTTTCAAAAGCATTCTGTTTTCTTTTCTGCAAGTGGTGCCATATTGCCCTCAGTTCCCCTGACGTCCTCTTCCCCGATTGGAGGATCAGGGTGGGTGTCACAGCAGAGCTGCCATTTTGGCGAAAGTTGCCAGGTTATGTCCGCAGAGATGCAGACGAAGATAGATAATACCAGATTAAGGATTAAAGATTGAAGATAGAATGGAGAAGGGAGAAGATTGAAGAAAGAAGAAGTAGAAGAAAATGCAGAAGAAGAAGAACTACAACCAGTGGCGTCACTACAAGGGGGCAAGCCCCCTTAGGTTATTCACTGCCCCCCCTTGTTGCCCCCCCCCATGTGGATGAATTGTCTGAATGAGGGAGAAGCATGATGTTAATTATGTGGATGGAATTTCTGTCCTGAAATGAGGGGAGAGCATGAGTTAAATGTTGTGATAATTGTCTGAATGCGAGAGGAGAAGCCCAAAAAAATATGCACCAGGCAGGGTGGTGATATGCGGACAAAGAAAAATGGCACCCCGGCCAGGTCTGCCTCTTGGGAGCCAAAAGTTGACTTTCGCGTTGGGCTATTTTTGGGACAAAGATGCAAATCTGGTATCGAGTCTGATGTCTTCTGGGTGCTGGCCAGTTCTATGTGGGCCCAGGTGTGCGACCCCCAGGGCTGGCTTTTAACTCCCGTACAACCTGTGAAACCTAACTATTGCCTTTAATTTTAGGCGGGTTTTAGCAGTCAGATACCTGTTTAATGCCGTGTTTTTATGTGAATTCCAGTTTGATCCTGTATTTCCATACATTACTTCTATGTTCATACCTGCGAAATTACAGGATTTGTCATTGTCTGCTTTCAGTTTGCTTAATACCCGCAATGCCTGTCGATGGTTAATTTCTTGATCGTTATACCGTCCAACAACCATCAATGCACCTTTCATCCATTTATTATTGTATACCTGCAAATACAAATTTGTATGTCTGATTCTGTTTATTTGATATATACCTTCAGTGCTGAGATCACAAGTGAATTTCAATAGATCTATACATGCAAAGCTGGGTTTGTGTGTTAATGTGTTGATCTATTAACCTGACTATCAGGCAGCACGGTCTAATATTATCTTATATATATATTTTTATATTATTATATGGCAAGCAGGGGACTAGTTTAACTACCCATATAATATCGGCAACTGGGGCTAATATTAATATATATGGGCAGCAGGGGCTAATATAGGATCTAATATTTATATATATCGGCAGCAGGGTCTAATATTAGGCCCTGAAATCATGTAGTGGAAAAGTTAAGGTATTGTGTTGTTTACTCTATAATATTTATTTCAAGGATTACTCTAACTAAATTGTGAGCTTCAGGCTCTCCCCATGTTTGAATGATCAAACCTATTTGTATTGTTTCCAATAACAAAAGTATCATTCCACTCAGCACATTATATCATGTTTTTTCAGTTGTATGATTTAATGGTCTGGAAATTATTTAATGCCCCCTAGTTTGAACTGTGGTATCTTGTGTGCCCCCCTATATATTGTTTCTAGAGTCGCCACTGACTACAACCTTCTTCTCTTTTGCTGTAAGTAACCTCTTGCACCCTTGTCCTTGATTTTTTTTCTGGAGAGTTTGCATTTGCTAATACTTAATAAGCAGCTGCTCCTAGATGTAATAGACTCTGGATGCTAAACAGTATACCCGCTTTGAACCTTAACCACATTTTCTGGGAATGCTGGCAAACATACTAATTACTAGACTTGTGCATTTGTATTCGGGTAAACATGAATACGAACACGAAGCGTGTGTTTTCGTTGTTCAGCCCGAATACCGAACAAATGAACATGGCGGCGGCAAAACTTATATCAAGATGAAGACACACAACATGAAGAATCTCCCTGCTCCCAATTGGTTGATGCCAGAGCAAGCCCCTGCAGGCAACCAATAGTCGCTCAGATGGCCCTTTAACTCCTGACGCGGAACTTGGCCTGGAGAAACCATTGGTCTCCCACTCCAAGGTGACCCAAGAAAAAGTAACATCTAGTAACTACTGGCAACCATCCCAGAAAATGAAGAAACTTATTTTGTTGGGGTCCCTACTCATTATTAGAGATTCCTATGAACGCATGACACTTCATTAAAAATCAAGTTTGCACGAATCCAGCTTAATTCACAAGTCTTGTGTCCATCATCTCTTGTATTGTCCCAATAAGCCCATTAGCCCCTACATGTCCTCTTCTCAGCCCCTGTATCATCCTCATTAGCCCCTACCATGTCACCTCAGCCTCTGTTATGTCCTGTAAGCACGAAATTTATGTGGAGTCCGGTATGCAGGAGGACACACTGAAGAGCACACTTATACAATTGTGCCCAAAAACAAGCCGAGGTATCAGAGAGGTAGCTGTACGTTGAGCGAGCCGAGGTCAGGGTATCCAGAAATAAAGCAGAGTCCATAACACTAGCCAGGGTCAGGGTATCCAGAAAATAAGCAGAGTCATTTAGCAATCCGGTGTCAATAACGATAATCAGAATACAAATGCAGGAACTAACAGAGGAAATATACTAGGTGACAAGCAGCAAGAGCTGCTGGGCTTTAAGTGTTACCGGCCTGGATGACGTCACTGGCCAGATGAGTGAGGACGTGACGGAGGACCGACTCGCGGGTATTCCGGTAAGTGGCAGAGGGTCGGTTGCTGACATGTCCCCACCAATGCCTGTCAGTTCCCTAAAAGCCCCTTCCAGGTCCCCATTAGCCCCTGCCAGATCCGCACCAGCTCCTGCAATGTCCCTGCCACACCCTCTGCCATTTTCCTCACAGCGCATGCCATGCCCTTCCACACCCCCTGCCATTCTTCCCCACAGCCCTTGCCATTTTCCCTTAGACCCAGCCATGTTCCCACCAGCCCCTGCCATGACCCCTGTAGCCCCTCAGCGTCTGCCATGCCCTCCTCAGCTCCTGTATTGTCCCGTCAGCCCCTACTCATACCATGCCTGCCCCACAACCCTTGTTACCTTTTGTTATGAGACAACGATTCTCTTACAGCCGCGCTCGACCTTCCGAAGCTTCCCAGACCTATGTATTTTACTTGATTAATCCAGTGCAGAGACAGCTCCTCTCTCTCTCACTATCTATCTGCATCCAGACAAAAAGAGTAGTAGGGCTTTAGATCACAGAGTGTGTCCTACCTTTCCTTGCCCTTGCTGGGCAGGTGCTTGTACCCTGCTGCTGTGAGAATTGGAGCCCCAATTTATACATTAGGACACTTTAGGCCAACTTCTTGTAAACGTGTAAATTATTCCCAACCTCTCTGAAATACCCATATATTCTATTGCACTACATAAATATTTTAATTGAGTCTGGCTGTCAAGACTATGATTACTTATAACAAGCGATAGGTTCAACAGCACTGAATTTTAAATAAAGAGCTTTTGGAAGATACCCTGCCTGCCTATCATTCGTTTGTATCCAGCAGATGACCGGTTTTTAAAACTTTGAGGTGGTTTTAAAAGTTCCAGTAAATCTCCAGGATTCCTAAGATACAGGCTATCTTAAAGGCGCAGTTCCTACTACAATCTTAGTATTTTTAAAGCTGTATCCCCAGAATTTGTTCTGTTTTATCCATATACCTGTTACAAGGGGCTTTTTGAAGGAAGAGTCCTTGGGGAAGCTACCACATATGTGTCCCGAGGAATGAATAGAAGCTAAAAAGCTAAGTACCCTGTTTTTATATTTTTTCATTCTTGTAGAACACAGTTACAACTGTCTTGTACATAAGTGTCTTACTTTTGCCTATATGCCTCCAACCACATCAACCTATATTGATTTATTATAGCTTTAGTAAAGTTAAGCCGCCTGGTAACATAGAACTGTCCCAGCCAAGCAGCAATAGCATTGATATATTGCCTAATTCGTTCACTGTACTTCTTTACTATTGAGACAACGTCACATCCAATAAAATGATGGTTGGCCCAGACAAAGCATCGCTGTAGCCACCTGGTGCTGAGTGCAGATAAGGAGTTTTATTTGGCTTGTAAAAAAACAACACCACCCTAAAAGGAAAAGGTGTATCATTCATAAGATAGATAACTACTATCATATGTACTGCAATAATTTATTCTGTCCTAATTGCCTGGATGTGAACACCTTGAAAATATGAAAACGAAGAGGCTAGATGCACACATAAAAACATTGTAGCATATGCCCTTGCCCCTATCTAAAAGCTTGGTCCCAGTTTGACCATATTTTCTATTTAGCATAAGGAATTATACACAACTTTAAGCATTCAATATAACAAGACCGCAGACAGTAACAATTTTCATACCACCAGGAGATCCAATGTTTCTGTTGCACATATAGGAATTTACAACATAATAAATCTTTTTCCCCCAACATATAGCTACTCTTTTACTGTGCAAACTTTACACATCAACAGTAAAAAAAGAAGAAATTACAAAACCCAATTTACAATAAGCTGTCCCTGTGTAGGGAGGGCTAAATGGGTTTCTATTTCATTTCATTGAGATGCACAGCATGTAAAATTTATTAGCTGTGCCCATTTTTTGTTGTTTCGCCTTTTATTACCGAAGATCACACAATCTCTTTCAGAACCATGGAAACCAAAATGACTTTTCCCAGAGTCAAGAGAAAAAGTATGACACAGAGGGGAGAACAAAAAAAGTAAGCCAAGGAGCAGAGAGTATTTTTTTGTAGAAAAGCCAAACTACAACTAGGTTGTTTGTGTCATTAGGCAAGTATACTGTTGCTCAACCACACACAGACTAAATGTTGAGGCACTGGACGTATTTAACCAATTGCCTTTTACAAAAGAGGGTGGAAAACTCTTTGGTCATCTGAGTCACTTTCCTATTTATTGTACTGCTGTATTTTTGGACACAAAACAAAGCAAGAATTCAGCACATACCCATCGAATATCTATCTAAGGCATAATTATTGGCCAAATATTGCTTAACTTTTTTTGGTACAGATGTAAAAAAGAGAAATCTTGCCCCCTGGCTGTTTGTTGGCAAAAACAAAAAAAAATATGCAAATTCAATCTCTTTTTAAAAAAATGACACACTTTAACAAAAAAGCAATCCCAAAATTTCCTCTGGTCTGGTAATGTTTTATTGTAGGGTGGTCACACGTCCTGGATTGCCCGGGACAGTTCTGCAGTGGGCCCAGCCAACCTCAATCCGGGAAAACATCATAGCACTGAAACCGCCCTGGTTCGCATTCTGAATGACCTCCTAATGGCAAGAGACAAGGGTGATTATTCAATCCTAATTCTTCTAGATCTGTCAGTAGCATTTGACACCATTGATCATAAGATTCTTATTGAGCAGCTGCAAGACCTATGTGGGCTGGGAGGCACAGTTCTAACATGGTTTAAATCCTTCCTCACAAACAGGTCACTGAGGGTGGCATCAGGAATGTGTTCCTCAGCTCCCAAACCACTAACGTGTGGACAACCACAAGGATCCATTCTATCTCCCACTCTATTTGCCATATACATGCTGCCACTAGGGGACATCATCAGACAACATGGATTAAGATACCACTTCTAGGCAGATGACACGCAGCTCTACCTTTCCTTTACACTAGGAACTAAGGATCCAACATCTCTTTTCAACAGATGCTTAGCAGATCTTTTAGAATGGATGCAAGCTAGCTGCTTAAAGGTAAATCCTGATAAAACAGAAGTCCTGTTGATCAGAGGACATAACTGTGCCGATCCTAGGAAATACTATCCTAACTGGCATAGAATTTGGGGGTTCAGAGCTACTCAGGTCAAGTGAAGTGCGAAATCTCGGAGTAGTCGTTGACAGTGGTGTGCCACTTAAACGTCAAATCTCTGCTGCAACAAAATCTGCCTTCTACCACCTGAGGAATATAGCCAGGATAAAGCACCTAACCCCACCGGAGAATACTGCCACCCTAATCCATGCATTTGTGACATCTCGCCTGGATTACTGCAATGCACTGTATGTAGGCCTCCCAGAAAAACAACTTCACAAACTGCAGTTGGCTCAGACGGCCATTTCCATATGTTGTCATTCCATGAGGCTCCCGCTGCAGCAGTTTTTGTGCTGATATCGGTGCCAGTGAAAGTTTGGAACTCTTGAGCTATGGAATCAGAAGAGCATTGTCGACTTTTACGGACCGTGCGTCTCAGCGCTCAGTAGGGTGACCGCATTTTATTTCTGCCATTCAAGGACACACTATGAAACGCATGAGATTATACACATTGAGAGGTCCTCTCCGCCGTAATCAACCTTTTGTCCCCTCATTTACTAAGCTATACCTCTCTTTTACTTACTCCCTGTAGTTCAGGTATAGATCAAAGAAACAACACATGTAAACAGCACATGCGTGTATAGATCAACTGAATAAGACATACAAACCCCATATTTAATAAATATATGGAAACATTGCATAGCATATATAGATCAACAGAACACACAAACCCAGCTTTACATGTATAGATCAATTGAAATTCACATGTGAACTCAGCACTGAAGGTATATATCAAACAAATGTATTTGCAGGTATACAATAATAATGTATGGACACATAGCATTGCAGGTATAGAACAGAATAACACAAACCCAGCTTTCCAGGTATAGATCAATTGGAATTCACACAAAAACTCAGCATTAAAGGTATAGATAAATTACAGGCATACAGGCATAGATCACAGGTCGCACACCCCAAAGCCAGCCCTGGCATCCACACTGCCCACATAGAGCCTGACCAGCACCCAGATAACACATATAGGACTTGCCATCTTTGTCCACAAACAGCCCAGCATGAGTCAACTTTGTACCCAAACAGCTCGGCCTGTGCCATCTTTGCCCCATAAAAACCCTGCCTGTGCCATCTTGGTCCTCAAGGATTAAACACCCTGCTGTCACGTTTCCCCATGCGCTGGCTGGACTCATTTCTATTTTATGTTGTTCATTCCTGTTTCCAACCACTAGTGGCCGCCCATACCAATCAGTCTCATTATCAGGTCCAGCTGCAGTGGATTACCAGAGGAAGTCATCCTATATAAACCTGCCCAGCCCTGCAGTCTGGGCCTTGACATTAACGTCAGTGGACAACCTGTGTGGACCTTGCTTGTTCCAGTACCTGCCTTGCTTGTTCCAGTACCTGCCTTGCTTGTTCCAGTACCTGCCT
>VKOC01018047.1:0-13375 GCA_009364415.1 Spea multiplicata
CGGTCGCGGTCCCGGGGTCCCGGATGCGACGATCCGCTCGCGGGTTACGGAGACCCGAGTTGGAGAGCTCGGGCTCCGTCTCCGGCGGGCGGACGTCCGCACGTAAGTGCGGTAGGGCCCAAAGTTCCCGGACTCCCTGCACTGACGATCAGCAACCCGATCGCCGGTGCAGGAAGCAGGGAAGCAGGTCTGGGGATTCAGCAGCGATCACTGCTCGCTGCCTTAGGAATCCCCAGAGAAGTTTACTTACCGGTTCGCCGGTCTCCACTGGAGGCGCAGCCAATTCTCACGGCTGGAGCCGTGAGTCTGATGGACGTCTTAGGGCACGCCCCTGACACGCTGTTGGGGGCGTGGCCTTTTAGTGGCGCCAGATTTAAAAATCCTGCAGATCTGTCCACAGGCACCCTGTTGTGGTCTTTACTCTGTATCGTTTTGAGTTTGCTTTATTGCTATTTTTGCTTGACCATTGGATTTCCTGACTACCCTCTTGCCTGCTGATTTTGTACCTCTGCCTGTGATTATCGTTACCGACCCCTGGCTTATCTGACTACCCACTTCGTGTACTTGACTCTTGGCTTGTCTTACTACCTGCATCGTGTACCAGACCCCTGGCTTGGCTGACTACCCGCTTCGTGTACCTGACCCTTGGCTTGTCTGACTATCTGCATCGTGCACCTGTACCCGGGCTGCTTATATATCTGCGGCTTTTGCACCTTGCTGCAGCAGCTCAGTATCTACCATTCTCAGCTATCACGGTGGCTTATCTCACTGTTGGGATCATCCTGAGTTCCTGGGGATTTCGTATTCTGAAGATCTCCTGCGGTGAGTGCTTCTGGTGCTAGCATCGTTACATTACAACAGGGTCATGGATCCCTCTGAGCTTGGCAAGGTGTTGTCGTCCCATAGTCAGATTTTGGACTCACATGAAGCAAGATTCACGAATATGCAAGATACTCTGGATCATATGGCCAGAGCCCTGCAGGTTCTGGTTGTCAGGTCTGATCCGGCCTCCGGAGGTCCTGCCACAGCTGCAGCCTCAGACACAGCTTCCCCAGCCATGATGTCGGGGTCTTCTCAAGCTACAGTTCCTCTTAAACTTCCGTCTCCGAACAGATACAGCGGTGAACCAGAATCATGCCGTGGATTCTTAAATCAATGTTCGATTCAGTTTGAACTCACCCCTCATATGTTTGCCTCTGAAAAAGCGAAAGTGGGCTATATCATTTCATTGTTGGCTGGTAAAGCTTTGGCCTGGGCTTCGCCGTTATGGGAAAAAGACTCTCCCAAAGTTTATAACAGTGCTTCATTCATTTCAGCATTTCGTAGAACCTTTGATGTTCCTGGAAAAGCAGCCACAGCTTCGTTGTCATTATTACATTCTTCCCAAGGCTCCCACTCTGTTGCGGAATACGCTATTGAATTTAAGACTTTGGCAGCTGAGGTGAATTGGTCAGATGAGGCTTTAATTGCTGCATTTTATGACGGACTATCTGAGCGTCTCAAGGATGAACTGTCTACTAGAGATTTGCCTGATGACCTAGAAGATTTTGTTTCTTTGGCTCTGAAATTGGATAGTCGCATGCGTGAGAGACAATCGCAAAGGGCTAAAAGAGTTGAATACAGATCCTGTCTTCAGTTACCCTCCAGCCCACCCCCTAGACCTTCATCACCTGTTTTACCTCCTGAAGAGCCGATGCAACTGGGAGCTACTAAATTATCATATACGGAAAAGAATCGTCGTCGGGCAGAAGGGTTATGTCTATATTGTGGCAAGAAAGGTCACTTTGTTCGAACCTGCCCCAACAAGCCGGGAAACTACCATGCCCAGTCGAAGTAAAGGGGCCTTGTCTGGGTGAGCATATTTTAGCCCCTAAATTTAAAGATTGTTTTCATGTTCCAGTGTCCCTGGAATGGGGTGGGGTGAAGATTTCTTCATCAGCGATGATTGACTCTGGAGCTGCTGGCTCCTTTATTGATAACAATTTTGCTCTCCTGCATAAGATTCCTCTTGTCAATGTATTTCCTCCTATAGCCATTTCTGCCATTGATGGTCGACCGTTACAACCTTCATTCATTACACAACAAACTATTACCATACTACTCTCCGTGGGATTATTACATCAAGAAACCATATCATTTCATGTCATTTCGTCCCCTGCATGTCCGGTTATTTTAGGCCTTCCTTGGCTACGGCTTCACAATCCCTCAATTAACTGGTGTTCCGGGGATATCCTGGGATGGGACCAGAAATGTTCTACCCAATGTCTGTCTAGAGCTGTTTCCAGGACAACCTCCATTCGTTCTGTATCTTCTACAACGGTGCCTTGGGCCTATCTGGATTACCAGGATGTTTTTGATAAAAAACAGGCAGAAGAATTGCCTCCTCACAGACGGTACGACTGTCCTGTTGAATTACTGCCGGGCACTATGCCCCCACGGGGTCGTACCTATGCCTTGTCTTTACCGGAGTCACAAGCGTTAGAAGAATATATTAAGGACAATTTGAATAGGGGATTCATACGTAAATCTACCTCCCCTGCCGGAGCAGGTTTTTTTTTCATTACTAAAAAAGATGGAGGATTACAACCATGCATTGACTATAGAGGTCTGAATCGTATAACTATTAAAAACAAATATCCGCTTCCTCTCATTCCGGAACTTTTTGACCGCTTACGTGGCTCTACTGTTTTTACGAAACTAGACCTTCGCGGGGCATATAACTTAATACGTATTCGAGAAGGTGACGAGTGGAAAACTGCCTTCAATACTAGAATGGGGCACTACGAGTATACGGTTATGCCCTTCGGACTCTGTAACGCTCCCGCGGTGTTTCAAGAATTCATCAATGATATATTTCGTGATATTTCTCTCCAATTCGTCATTGTTTACCTGGATGACATCCTGATTCACTCACCGGATCTTCAATCACACCGTTCCCATGTTCGGGTTGTTTTACAGCGCCTTCGTCACAACAGACTGTATGCTAAACTCGAAAAATGTTTGTTTGAAGCTGCCAGTGTTCCGTTTCTGGGATTCATAATTTCTGCAGCAGGATTTGAGATGGATCCCAATAAATTGTCGGCCATCTCCGATTGGCCTCAACCTCAAGCTTTACGGCCCCTGCAAAGATTTTTAGGGTTTTCCAACTATTACAGGAAGTTCATTAAAGATTTCTCTAAAATTGTACACCCCCTGACCACCATGACAAAGAAGGGTGCCGACTGTAAAAAATGGTCTGCGGAATCCATTAGTGCTTTTGCTCTCCTTAAAAAAGCTTTCGCATCTGCTCCTGTATTACGACATCCTGATGTCACTAAGCCTTTTGTCGTGGAAGTGGATGCCTCAGAGATTGGGGTAGGGGCTGTGCTTTCTCAAAGGAAGGACTTTAATGCAAAACTTCATCCGTGTGCTTATTTTTCAAAGAAATTTTCTCCTGCGGAGATGAATTATGATGTGGGCAACCGTGAGCTTTTGGGTATTGTGTTAGCACTCCAGGAATGGAGACATCTTTTAGAAGGGGCAAGGAATACCATCACTATTTTGACTGATCATAAAAATCTAGAATACCTTAGTCACGCCAAAAGGCTTAATCCCAGACAAGCTAGATGGTCCTTATTCCTCTCTAGATTCAATTTTCTCATCTCCTACCGTCCAGGGTCTAAGAATATTAAAGCCGATGCCTTATCTAGACAGTTCGCATCCGATACTGACAATATATCTGAACCTCAACCTATTATCTCCCCATCTCAGATTATTGCGTCAGTTTCTACTCATGTGTATTCGCCGATGTATGCACGTATTCTTAAAGCGCAAACCAAAGTACCCGTCCATAGTAAATGGCCTATGGATTCTCTGTTTGTTCCGGCTTCAGAACGACTTAAAGTTTTATCCTGGGCACATTCGGCTCTCCCGGCAGGTCACCCTAGCGCTCGGCGTACGCTGGAAATTATTGGAAGACAGTTTTGGTGGCCTGAGTTAAGGTCGGATTGTGTCGATTATGTTGCTTCTTGTCACCCATGTGCCACAGCTAAAGCATCTCACTCTAAGCCTTCCGGGTTGCTTCTACCTTTACCTGTTCCCTCTCGTCCTTGGACCCATTTAGCCATGGATTTTATCGTTGACCTCCCTCCCTCCGAAGGGAATACTGTTATATGGGTTGTAGTTGATCGTTTTTCTAAAATGGCGCACTTTGTTCCTCTCCCTAAATTACCTTCGCTCCTGATTTGGTTCCTATTTTTGTTGATAACGTGGTTCGTCTACATGGTATCCCTATGCAAATAATTTCTGATAGGGGGGTGCAATTTACAGCATTGTTCTGGAAAACCTTTTGTTCCTCATTAGGGATATCCCTAGCCTATTCCTCAGCATATCACCCCCAGACCAATGGCATTTCTGAAAGAACGAACCAGACTCTAGAACAATTTCTACGTTTATTTATCAATGAATATCAAGACAATTGGACCCGGCTCTTGCCATGGGCCGAATTCACTAGAAATAATACCATTCATGAATCATCATTACTTACTCCATTTTTCTGTAATTATGGTTACCATCCCTCCTCGTTGCCCGATTCATTTACCGATTCCCAGGTCCCAGCGGTAGATTCTTATGTCAAGCCATTGCCTTCCGTATGGACCAAAGTTCGTCACGCATTATCTACAGCGGCCCTCAAATTTAAACAGCATTCTGATCGTCGTCGTCGTTTGGGTCCCTCCTATATGCCTAATGATCGTGTGTGGTTATCCACGAGAAATATTAGACTTAAAGTCCCCTCCATGAAACTTGCCCCACGTTACATTGGTCCTTTTCGAATTCTGCGCAAAATTAACCCAGTATCTTATGAGCTTAATCTTCCTCCCTCCCTTAGAATGCCTCGCGTTTTTCATGTTTCCCTACTTAAGCCTCTCACCTGCAACCGTTTTACCAGAGTTATTCCTCGCCCTAGTTCGGTTATGATTGACTCTCATGTTGAGTACGAGGTCCAATCCATCCTGGATTCCAAAAAAGTCAGAAATTCGGTGTTTTATTTGGTTCACTGGAAGGGATATGGCCCGGAAGAGAGGTCCTGGGTTAAATGTAAAGATTTATATGCCCCTGCGTTACTCCGGTCATTTCACCTCAAATATCCCACTAAGCCTGGGACGCTACGGCCATCGGCCGGCCTTCGAGGAGGGGGTAATGTCGCGGTCCCGGGTCCGGTCGCGGTCCCGGGGTCCCGGATGCGACGATCCGCTCGTGGGTTACGGAGACCCGAGTTGGAGAGCTCGGGCTCCGTCTCCGGCGGGCGGACGTCCGCACGTAAGTGCGGTAGGGCCCAAAGTTCCCGGACTCCCTGCACTGACGATCAGCAACCCGATCGCCGGTGCAGGAAGCAGGGAAGCAGGTCTGGGGATTCAGCAGCGATCACTGCTCGCTGCCTTAGGAATCCCCAGAGAAGTTTACTTACCGGTTCGCCGGTCTCCACGGGGGGCGCAGCCAACTCTCACGGCTGGAGCCGTGAGTCTGATGGACGTCTAAGGGCACGCCCCTGACACGCTGTTGGGGGCGTGGCCTTTTAGTGGCGCCAAATTTAAAAGTCCTGCAGATCTGTCCACAGGCACCCTGTTGTGGTCTTTGCTCGGTTACATTTGGAGTTTGCTTTATTGCTTTTTGATTGACCATTGGATTTCCTGACTACCCTCCTGCCTGCTGATTTTGTACCTCTGCCTGTGATTATCGTTACCGACCCCTGGCTTGGCTGACTACCCGTTTAGTGTACCTGACCCTTGGCTTGTCTGACTATCCGCATCGTGCACCTGTACCCGGGCTGCTTATATATCTGCGGCTTTGCACCTTGCTGCAGCAGCTCAGTATCTACCATTCTCAGCTATCCCGGTGGCTTATCTCACTGTTGGGATCATCCTGAGTTCCTGGGGATTTCGTATCCTGAAGATCTCCTGCGGTGAGTGCTTCTGGTGCTAGCATCGTTACACAGAGGCTATGATCAGGCAAGCCGCATTAGCTCAAGCTGAAGCTCATCAAATGCTCAGAGAGGAGCAGCACAATGCCACTCGTGCCATGCAGCAAGAGATCCAGAGAGGATTACCAGGGACACTGCAGAAGGACTGCAAGGTCCCAAGGTAATCAGGGCAAGTAACTATCTGCAAAAGATGGTGCCTACAGATGATGTTGAGGCCTACCTTATGGCATTTGAGCGAACAGCGGAGAGAGAAGGCTGGCCTGTGGCTGAATGGGCAAGCTTAATAGCACCGTTCCTAAGTGGAGAACCCCAAAAGGCATACTACGATCTGGAACCAGACCAAGCGAGGGATTACAACAAGCTAAAATTGGAGATCCTGGCACGTTTGGGAGTTACAGCAGCTATCCGCGCACAGAGATTCCACGCCTGGATATACAGCTCAGGAAAAGCTGTTCGTTCACAGATGTTTGATTTGATTCATCTCGCCAGAAAGTGGTTACAGCCGGAGGTCAATTCATCAAGCTACATAGTGGAGCAACTAGTGATGGACCGATTTTTAAGAGGTTTACCAGTTACTCTCCGCCGGTGGGTCAGTCAGAGCGACCCCCAGACAGCTGACCAGTTGGTTGCTTTAGTAGAGCGGTACATTGCAGCCGAGGAAGTCATCCAACATCCTGCAGCGGAGCGACCTCGAAACCTAAAAACCCCCAGCAAATATGGTAAGACTGCTCCTGGGAAAAGGGGGACTTTTGAAGAGCAAGTAGGCTCTTACAATTCCAGGGACATAACGCCAAGAGAAAGAGGTTTTTTTATGCAGGAAGAACCTACAAGAGACACTAGAATGATAAAATGTTTTAAATGTCGGGCATTTGGACATATAGCAAAAGACTGCCCTGATAATATTGAACCAATGGAATGTAACTTGGGTAATAATAGGGATGGTTATTCACTATATTCACGATCTGTGTGTTCTGCAAACAAAAGTGGTTGTGGAAAAAATCATCCATGGTGTACTGTAACGGTGGAAGGGAAAACAGTGCAGGCCTTACTAGACTCTGGAAGTATGGTGACTCTGCTGGACAAGTCTTTGGTTCCCGACATTTGTACTGATTACTGTAATAAGGTAGATATTGCATGTATACATGGGGACATACATAATTATCCCACTACTATGGTTCGGGTTGAGACGCATTGTGGCACAGTAGACTGTCAAGTTGGCCTGGTACCAAAATTAGCACACGATATGATAATCGGTAGAGATTTCCCACATTTTTTAGAATTGTGGAAGTCCTCTGAAAAAAATGCATCTAGCTTATCGGATGACTTTCCTTTTGCAGACATATTGGTAGATGAGCTGAATAGCAATGAGGAACCTGGAAATAAGCTGTCATGCCCCATTAAAACACTAGTGGGCGACAATCCCGAACAGCATGATTCTTTAAATAATCAGGAACAAGACATGGGGTTAATTGATTTAGAAGTTAGCCCAGGTAACTTCCATAGTGCACAGTGGTCAGATCCTACTCTATCAGTGGCTAGAAGCACTATTGCAGTAAGAAACGGCTCCCCCACTGACCCAGGAAAACCACTCACCTATCCATATTTTTAAGTTGATAATGACTTATTATATCGAGTTGATAAAAAAGAGGCGACAAAACAGTTGTTGGTGCCACAAAGTTATAGGCGCACAGTGTTAAATCTCGCACATAGCCATGTCTTAGGGGGTCATCTAGGAGACAAGAGAAAGGATACTCAGAAGATTTTATTGGCCAGGGGTGATTGCAGACATAACAAATTACTGTGTGTCCTGTCCTGACTGTCAGCTCACTGCCCCATTTAAAGCGTTCCATAGTCCATTGGTGCCCTTGCCCATCATTGAAACACAATTTGAACGTATTGCAATGGATTTTGTTGGCCCGTTGGTGAAATCTGCAAGAGGACACCAATATATATTAGTAATATTGGATTACGCCACTCGATATCCCGAGGCGATACCTATGCGTACAACCTCTGCAAAGTCTATTGCCAAAGAATTGTGGATGATGTTTAGCAGGGTTGGGATCCCAAAAGAAATTTTGACAGACCAGGGAACACCATTCATGTCTAATGTCACTAAAGAGTTATGCAAGCTCCTTAACATAAAGCACCTGAAAACGTCTGTGTATCACCCACAAACAGATGGCCTTGTAGAGCGGTTTAACAAAACCTTAAAGGCAATGCTGAGGAGAGTAACTGATAAAGACGGGAAAAATTGGGATTTTCTGTTACCCTATTTAATGTTTGCCATTAGGGAAGTGCCTCAAGCCTCTACGGGTTTTTCACCATTCGAATTGTTATATGGTAGGCATCCCCGGGGGCTACTTGACATAGCTAAGGAAACTTGGGAACAAGAAGGTACTGCATATCGTAGCGTCATTTCCCACATAAACCAAATGCAGGAACGTATGGAGGCCATTATGCCCATAGTACGAGAGCATATGGAAAAGGCCCAACAGGATCAGAAAAATAGTTATAACAGGAATGCCAGGGTTCGGGTGTTTTAGCCTGGTGATAGAGTCCTAGTCCTTGTCCCCACCGTAGAAAATAAATTCCTAGCAACCTGGCATGGACCATATGAAATCATTGAAAGGGTAGGAGAAGTAAATTACAGGGTGAGACAGCCAGGCAGAAGAAGGCCTGAGCAAATTTATCATGTAAATCTACTTAAGCCATGGAAGGACAGGGAAGTCTTAGTTGCAGTTGAAACCACTACCTTTCCCCTAAAGGATAATGTGGAACCAGGGGTTAACATACCAGTAACCCTGTCCGTACACCAGAGACGTGAGGTGAAGGAATTTATTAGGTTAAATAAAGATGTGTTTTCTCCAAACCCAGGCAGAACAAATGTTATAAAACATGATGTTATAACAGAACCAGGTAAAAGAATCTACCTCAAACCGTATAGAATACCTGAAGCTCGCAGGGAGGCAGTTAGGGCAGAAGTTAAAAAAATGCTACACCTTGGGATAATTGAAGAGTCATGCAGTGATTGGAGTAGCCCTATTGTACTTGTACCAAAACCGGATGGTACAATAAGGTTTTGTATTGATTACCGTAAATTGAATGCCATCTCAAAATTTGATTCATATCCAATGCCCAGAGTTGATGAACTAGTAGAAAGACTGGGGAAAGCCCGTTACCTCACTACACTTGATTTAACCAAGGGATACTGGCAGGTTCCGCTAACCGAGCGAGCAAAAGAAAAAACTGCTTTTTCTACCCCTGACGGTGTTTTTCAATATAAGGTTTTACCTTTTGGGTTACATGGGGCCCCTGCCACCTTTCAAAGGATGATGGACAGGATATTGAAACCACATATGCGTTATGCAGCTGCATATTTCGATGACGTAGTCATACATAGTGAAGACTGGGAATCTCACCTTCCAAAAGTGCAAGCCGTGTTAAATTCGATTCGAGATGCTGGGTTAATGGCTAACCCAAGTAAATGTACAATTGGCCTAGAGGAAGCCAAATACTTAGGGTATTCAATTGGAAGGGGGTTAGTGAAACCTCAGCAGGCAAAAATAGAAGCCATACGCAATTGGACACAACCAGCCACTAAGAAACAGGTGAGAACGTTCCTAGGTCTAATTGGTTATTACCGGAGGTTCATCTCTGAATTTGCTACAATTGCAAGTCCTTTAATTGACCTGACAAAAGCAAAAGCCCCGGTGTTGGTAAAATGGTCCCCAGAAACTGAGAAAGCATTCAAAAAGTTGAAAGAAATCATCTGTACCCAACCAGTGTTAGTAACCCCTGACTTCTCCAAAGAATTCATTTTGCAGACAGATGCATCTGATGTTGGACTGGGGGCAGTCCTTTCTCAGGAAAGCCGAGGGGAAGAGCACCCGATCTTGTACATAAGCAGGAAGCTTAACCCACACGAAAGGAATTACTCTATTGTAGAGAAAGAATGTCTTGCTATAAAGTGGGCGGTAGACCATCTTAAATATTACCTGCTAGGGAGAAAGTTTAGACTGGTAACTGACCACGCACCACTTACATGGATGTGCCAGAACAAAGAGAAAAACAGTAGAGTAACACGCTGGTTTCTGAGTTTGCAACCCTATCACTTTTCCGTAGAACACAGGGCTGGATGCAAACAGGGGAATGCTGATGGGCTCTCAAGAATGCACTCACTGATGTCTATGGTCGCTCACCCCATCAGGTCTGAGCTGGGGGGGAGGATGTGTGACAGAAAGCAGGGGATGATAATGGAGGGAGTTTATATATCCCCTTATATTTTGCAGGGTGGTTACCCACAATAGTTTTACTAGCCCCAGGGAGATGTATTGTTAATAATGGAATTATTAATGTCTGTTATTATCTGTGTGTTTTGGGTCCCTGGGGTGGAGCATTTGGAGAGTAGGGCGGGCCAGTGCTCCACTCCACAGTTTATGAGCAGCCGAAGACCAGCAGGTGGGAATCCAGTCCGGAGATTATCGGATACTCTCCTAGCACTCACCTGCATCCACTAATTAATGGGAGAGGCAGTTAAGTAGCCTCCTGGTCTCAGAGCAAGAGAGAGATCATTTGGCTCCCTGAGAGAGAGAGGGAGAGAGCTGCCAAAAACACTGACTGCTGCAATTATTGCATATACTTTGTTATTTTGTTGTTGGGAACGGATAAGCCGTCCAACTGTAGTTAGGTTGGAGAACCGTGTATTAGTTAGTGCTCACAAGAGCGAGGCTTTTTGTTTTGGTTCGTTTATTTTCTGTAATGCCTGTGGTGATAAAATAAAAACAGGCACAGCCTTTTATTTTACCCTCCTTGTGTCTGAGATGTCTCTGCAGCCTGGAAGACGGTGTGTTAGTAAAGATTCCCGGACAGAGTACCAAGGTAAAGCGGTATTCTGTCACAATATGTATACCTGCTGTTTTTCTAAATGTAGCAATAAGAACAAAAGCCAGCAAAAGAGTACTGCCCGATCCCTGATAATATGCTGGTAATAGATTTGGTGCCTCCTAACTGGCTAATTATTATTATTACCTTTTCCTTACTCAGTTATGCAACAATGTACAATTTAATTGGGGCAGTTGACACATACATAACAAAAATACATTAATGCATACACACACATCAGGAGTTAAGAATCTTGCTGTGAGCTTGCCATCTAGCCTTATGGTAGTTTATACAAAGTTCATGGTAGGAATGGTGGGCTTATGAGGGCCACGCTCGTGAGCTTACAGTCTACTGGAAAAGTATAGGTATTTGAAACAAATGGATGGGTAAAGCTCTCTTGTAGCAATAATTAGGGCTAAGTGGTTTCAGAATGCAAAAAAAGGATAAATAAAACGAACAGAAGGGTGGGCTAGTGCGTGGCTTCAGATGGTGTTCTGCAGAAGGCTTGATCCTCAACAGGAGAGGAAAAGAGAGATAAATAAGTGAAAATAGTTAGGTGATACAAAGGGGCTAAACAAAATTTGGCTAAAAAAGAAACAAGGCTCCTAAAATACATATTTTTTTTTACATATACAGAAAACAACATGCATAGTAATACAAAATATGAATTTGTAAATTCATATTGCTTGCTGATCTGGCATACCTTTTGATTCTTGCAAGGGCCTCAGAGGGTGTTCTGCAGTGTGCTTGGGGATGTTTCATGAAAGAAAGAAACATAACTCTCTCTTTTCCAACACAAATAACGTGAAATTCTTTTTTTTTTTTTTTAAATCATACAAACCCTAATATATTTATATAAATATCCTTATATTTAAATGAAAATGGGAGATGGGCAACCCCTATTATCGGCAGCTAAAAAGGGGATAGCATACCTTGTATTTTATCTATAGATTGTTTTTCTGTTTTTTCTGTATTTTATATATAAATATATATATATATATATATATATATATATATGTGTGTGTGTGTGTGACATATGTGGCATATGTTGTGTACTGCCATCTAAACGGGATTCTTGTGCAATCTACATGCATTTAAAAGAGGAATTACAGCTGAGCACGAATATGGTAAAATGGCAAAAATCTCCAGGATTTAAGGAAAAATATACCAAGAGAGAAAAGAGGGATTAAAATGATAAACTGGTTTTGATGATAAACCTAATATATAAAGGAAGGGATTCTTTACAGTAACGACAATAGAGGTTTGGAATTCACTGCCTAGGGAGGTGGCGGTTGTGTTATCAAATACATTAGATGCCTTCAAAAGGGGTCTTGATATTTTTTTTTTTAGAAAGGCATGACAGGCGGGGGTGATGACGTGACACGCACACGTAGAGGAACAGATGGGATGGAATAGACGACCACGTGACTACCCGAGCGCAGAGCCCTGAAATACTACGGAGCCCTGAGCTCCGAGTCCGAACCTGAGCCTCGTACTACTACGCGGCAATCCGAGCAGGAGCGTCGACCCTGTACCTCACACCACTACGTGGCAACCGGAGCGGGAGCATCGAGCTACCACGTGGCCATCCGAGTCATCCGAGTCTCGAGCTACCACGCGGCAATCCGAGCCCTAAGCCCCGAGATACTGTGGCTACTCGAGTATGCTGAGTCTGGCAAGCTGGTGATTCGGTGATGTTGGTGAGGGCTAAAAGGCCCGAAGGAAGTAACACCAATTTAATCTACTTGAATCCCGAGCTGATAAGCGGTACTTGAGCTTGACGGACTGGTGAGGCCGGTGAGGCCTAAAGGGCTCAAAGGCAACAATAATAATTTAATTTATTTTCAATATATGTATTTACCACTGAGCGCAGTACCTAGTGTTGATAACTGGCACCACTTGATTTATTTTGTTTGAGAAGGAGATATTTGAACACAATATATTACTATTACATGCCTCTACACGGTACCTGATGAAGCGGATTGGAGCATGGAGTTAATCACGTTTGAAACTAACAACAAAACGTGAGGAAGATAGGTGAATATAAAGCTGAAGAAAACACTGGAAATGTTGGCCTATTTATTTTGAATATATTGCTTTACATTACTCAGCAACACTCAACATACGAACAATCTAATACAGAGTCCAATACAGACCCTAAGTTGAACCTTGACTTCCTGACCCCATGGGCTGGAAACGTACCAAAGAGATCGTGTACTAAATCTGGACTAGATATATTGCCAAATGGCTTCCAAAAAACAACACAAGATATAAAAAGAGAAACAAGAGGGACCTTGACTTAAAAAAAGAAAAAAAGATTAACTCACTGTTCTCTCCGCAGTCTTCTAAAAATTTGGAGGAATCTTTATGTTCAACTGAAATGATACTAGATGAATCTTAGGCAATCTCTTAGTCCAAGTTCTCAAAAATCTCAAATGATAACTAGAGACTATTTACAACATTGCTTAGATACTCAACTCAATTCATTAAAAGAAGAGTTAATAATGATTGGAAAAATGAATCTTAAAATATCTG